>WEKX01006947.1:22841-38670 GCA_013390025.1 Pitta sordida
TCCCTCCTCTCGTTTCCCCCCTTCCTGTTCTTTTTTATGGTTTAACAGCCAGAGGTGCTGTGCTAAATTCTTGGAAGGGGCCCGGATGTACTGAGGATGCATTGCAATTTCACTAAAGGAGGCAGTAGTGGAAAGGATCAGTTTTTGGTGTTTGATGCAATAATGGGAATCAGGTAATAATAAAAGGGGAAATTCTGCAGCTCCATTCTTCCTTGAATTTTACCAAGCCGATTTTCGGAGGGATTAACCTGCACTCGTTTTAAATGGTCAATGAAAACAAGAGGATGTACATTCCAGAAGAAAACCATCAAGGTAAGCCTGAGATTTACCTCCGAGGACCCAGCAACCATTCCCTACCCTGCCCTTTGTCCGTTATCTCCCGGTGCAGCTCAGCCGCTGCCACCGCCAGCGCAGGCGGAGGGGCCGGGGCAGAGGACAGCCTTTGACACTGGGCGCGGAGCACACAGCTCCCCTCGGCCGGGCGTGCTGCAGGGACACCCTCACAGTCCCTCAGGGAACGGGTGTTAGGAAACCCTGGGCAAAGAAAAGTTGCTGTAAGTCGTCGTCTTCGCCTTCTTAGGCGGAGGGGCGAGGAGAGGCGCCCGGAGAAGGGGCTGCGCGCCGCGGCCCGGGGTCTGAGGGAAGCCGCGGAGCAGCGCACTCCTGTGTGACACAGGGAGATTCACTGGCAGTGCGGCCAAAATGAGGCGATCTTCCCAAATTAACATCGTCCCAGCCCTCCAAACCCCCATCTGGGTACGGCTTCCCTAGACACCGGGAGAGGAGCCCTTCCCTTCTCTTACGCTATTTCTAATGTCTCACACGAAAGGGGAGGGGAACGGGGAATTATCTGTTTACACACATATACACCATACACGCTCCCATGCTGAGAGAATGATGGACACTGGCGGTGCTTGTATTAAAATTAAGTTGGGTTTTACTTGGGGCACTGATTTTTCGCCGAGCTCCTCTCAGGATTGCCCGCATCATGGATACCAAGCCGTGCTACCGCTCCCTGCCATTAGCAAACGTCCCCCGCTATTCTCTGTAGTAAAACTTCACCCGAACTCCAGAAGCCTTCACCTGTCCAACCCCGATCCGCCGTTCATGAAGTTATTTTTATCCTGTTACCTGCATGGTGTCACCCCTTCCCTTCCTTTCCCTTCCCCCCCAGCTGCACACACACGTCGGTGTTGCAGAGCAGGCAGAGCCATTTCCTCCCGTCGACGAGAGAGGAGCAGCTCTGGAAGTGGGTGCCAGGCTACCCCCTCCAGCAGAACCCCCACAGCGGCGGCTCTTCCTTTCCATTTCCCACTTCGTCCCCGGCCTTGCCCTCACAGCAGCCCCTCCCTCGGCCGGAAACAACTTGTCTGCCCGCAAATGTGTCACCCCGCCCGCTGTGTTCGAACACCTGCTCTGGATGCGAGAGCAGCCTCTGGTGACCCTCCCCGGGTGCCCCCTACCCCCTATTCCCTTCCAGGGGCGGCCGAGAGCGCTGCTGAGGTCGGGTATTAGAGCTGTGGCAGCCCTCGGTGGGTTTCAGAGATAACACCGCCTTCCTTTCAATTAATTACAGATTAAAAGGAATAAAACGACCCGGCACCCCCACCCCTAGCCACTCCACCGAAATTAGGTGGGAGGGGAAAGGAAGCAGCCCCTGCTCCAGAGTGCTCCTTCCAAGTGGGAGCGAGTCCGCAGCACATGCATTCAGCGGGCGTAATTGGGCTGCTCTTCCTGGTCCATAGCTGATAAAGTGGATGAAGAGCTCAGCCTCCATAGCAATATGCCAACGCTATGGCAACCTAAATCCAGCTCCCTCCTTATCAGCTGCAGTGATTATATAATTGGAGGAACAGTTTTGCATCTGTCTCTTTATGCGGATTGTCATTACTCCCAGGTGAAAGAACAACTTTTAAAGCAAACAGAAAATCAGCCAGGTGGAGGAGAATTCTGTTCCCTGATAGTGCTCGGGCTGCCATTTATTTACAATCTATTTTTATTTTGTGCAAACAGCACCTGAAAGGTTAAATTGATCAGTAGTCAAGAAAACCTGGTGGTGAGCAAACCAATCACAATGTGGAATGGAGTGATTAAAACGACCACAGATTCCCAGTTGCAAGGTAGTGATAGAAAGGGAGTAGAAGATGAAGTGATGTTTGTGATCCTGGTCTACTCCTTGCTTCTTCTAGGGAAGACTGGTTTGGATAAGCATCATTCTCAGTTGCTGGCAGCAAGGATATTCCAGGTATTAGTGATGCAAGACCAATTTTGGTGTCTGTTATTGAAATGTGACTGATATGACTAGGCTTCTGCCAGCAGTTCTCTCTGCACAGTCAACCCCTCTCTGATCTCAGTCAACCCCTTGTCAGCCCACCTGAACAGCCCGTACACTCAGATACCTGGGCAGTAGAGGAACGGGTGTAATAGGGCTTACTTAAAATAAATAAAGCATTAAGAGGCCATTAGTTACATTGTGAGAGCTGTGGGTAAGAGGAAATACTGTTTGAAAGTGCTCTGTTGACTTCTTAACTGCTAATTAACTGCTAGGTTTGTAATATATTTGTTTTACACTTCTAACTGTGACTTTGTACCCTGAAATTCGTTTTCCCTGAAAGTAAGAATTTCCTCATTTTTAGATGTTAAAATATCAGTTGTTTTCATTGCAGTCTCCCATTGCACAAAGGGGAGCAGATAGTATTTGTTGATGCTGAGACGCTTTTCAGTGTTTATTTTTCCTACACAACGGAGTGTATTTTTGTAGCAATTAATTATTATTACCGTAGAGCATGTGTTTGTCTTAGAAAATGGTAAAAACACACCTGACAAGCATCAGCAAAGGCTGTTAAAACTACGTAATTACATCACATCTAATGCACGTGTGGGACCAGGTGGAATCCTGGATGGGCAGTTTAATGAGCCCCCTCCTAATACTTAGAAAACTTGCTGTCCTGATATAAAATGGAAAATCGGTTTGCAAACACACGTGTTGCAGCTCTCTCTGGGGAGGGACCGGTCCCGGTGCCTGGGTTGGCCCGCCTTGGGTCTCCAGCCTTGCTTAAACACCTGGTGATGTTTCGCTGCGGGATATATATCCGAGGGAGATTTGACGATCAGGCAGGAAATGAAACGTGTGTTTTTCAGTTCCGGGGATTAGGTGGGGAGGGGTCCCGGGGGGGTCCCGGGCTGCCTCTCCCGGGAGGTGGCACTGCGGGGCTGCGGAGCCCGGCGGCGCTCGGTGCGCTCGCAGGAGGCGCTTCCCGGGCTGCGGCTGCATCCAGAGCCGGCGCTTCAGGGGGAAAGGCCGGATGCAGCGCTGAGAGATAAGTGTCTACCCTGGAATAAAATTCGTTAGGATTGAAGAGCGCCTGCTAGGTCATTTATCCCGTATGGTAGTGATCCTCTGAGTGAAAAACCATTTCTGATACAACATCTGAACTACCCTTCCTTCAATTTCAGATAATGCCTTTGGGCTTTGTCCTTATTGCGTATTTTGAACAAATTTCTACCTGCTGCTGGTAGAAAAGAACCCCCTTAGGTATTTGTCAACCCTAATTAGGTCTTCTTGCAACCTCCTTTCCAAACCTGCGCGTACTGTGTTCTTGAAATCTTTCCCTGTAAGACACTCCTTTCATAGTCCTTGTATCTTCTGTATCTGTTAAATTAAGAACTAATTAGTGCATATACCCTTTATTTCTCAGAAGCCTATTGATAGCGAGAGGGTCAATTCACCAGCACAATCCCTAATGCATTTTCTGACCTGAAGTGAGGGTCAAACCCACGAATATTCCCCTTAACTTTGCAGATATAAAGAGATGGTTGTGTACACTGTGCAGTTGATTCCAGTTGAAGGGTTGAAATCTGTCTCATTCTGTGCTACAAGACAAAAGCATTGGCTATATGCAATAGAATTTTTTAGATGTTTAATTTTCTGCATTATTTTCAGAATGCCAATTTGATTTCCTGGTTTGGTTTTTTGTGAGAGGAGGGGCAATGCTTTTATGTGTAGGAGAAACCATGCTCTTCCCATGGTGACGAAGTGATCAGATTAGCAAACAGCCATCGTTTTTGGGGTATTCTTTCGTGCTCTCATTTTGCTGTAAAGATTTGTCAGAGTAGGCTTTAGTCGTGGGGCATAAAGAATAACTCCAAGTGGTCTGAAGCAGCTTACCTTCAGGGGTTTTGGAGAAAAGAGTCTGAATCACTGTTTCAAAATGCAGCACTAGAATTCCAACCCCCCTGGATTCAACAGTAAACACTTGTATTTATGAAGTATTATCTTCTGTCTCAAAGTACTTGGAACTCTCAGTTTGTGTAAAGCATTTACTTCAATATAATACAAAATAGCAGTGTAATATTTAAAATATTAAAATCGTATTTAAATAAAAATATTTAACATCATGTTAAATAAATGTTCTGCATAACACAATGCACTGCGTTGACTTGTAGAAGTTGCCAGTAGAGACTTCAGAAAAGTATTTAAGTGCTTTCAAGCATTTCCTATCCTTAAAAGGGGTATTTAGGTATCCTGCTAAAGACATGGAATTTAAAGTGTATATACTTTTGAAAGACTGGCCTTGAAATTATCTTCAGTCACAGAGCTAGTTTTGGTTAGGTCATTGTCAGTGTTCCTGTTGACTGACTCTTCCCTGAAGTTTGCAATGCTGTTATGAACACTGTCATGAACTTACCTGGTGTGCTCTCTGCAGCCAAGGCACCTTTGTGAACCCACTCCTGCTTGCATCTCAGCTCTGCAATTAAATATGTTTTTGGGGCTACATCTGAGTAGTTCATGGAAACAAATGTGACACAGTCTTGCTATGTGGAATTAATTTATTCTACCAAGATACTTACTTTGAATTACTTTTCTTCATCTTTTTGTTTTGTTTCCCGAAAACAGAGAACATGACCTATAGCTGTGGTGTTACCATGTATGCTTAGTTTTACCTTTCTTTCAATTTTGTGGAAAATGGTTCTATATCCATGTTTGAAACAGGATTTGTCTGAGTGGCAATCACTCGTATTTGCTTTTTGTGTGTGTGTGAATTGTCATTGTGACCATTTGATTTGCTAAGAAGTGTTTTGTTTAACAGTCTCATTCAAGTTCAGGAATAGCAAATACACGATCTCTTCTGAGCAAATGTGTTCTCCAAATTTATTAACTATCAACCAACATAATGTATGTGATTGCATGAAGTAAAAGTCTCTCTTAAATTATTGAACACAACAAATCAGATAAACACCAAAAAAAGCTTTTACCAGTGGCAGATATATGCTTTAGAAAACATAATGTTATTAAGTGGTTCAGTTGCCTGTCTTTTTTTAAAGACTGTAGACAAACAGTGTATTTTTTGTCAATCATTTATCTAAAACACTGGTTTTAGTTAAATAGTGTGGATGATATGATTCTGAGAGCAAATATATTCATTAAAATGTTTATTGTTGTATTTTAACACCAAGAGAAAACAATACTAAGGGTTCAGACGTTTTGGTTGTCCTTGAATGCTTTTCCTTTTGATAGTTCATCCGTTACATGACATGAAATTGTCTTTTCCTCTTGTAATTTTACCAACAGAAATAAAAAAAAAAAACATTTTTAGGTAATTTTTGTTTATTAGAGTAAAAGCATCACAGTGCTTTTAAGCTGCTTGAAGATTTTTTTTCCTCAACATTCCTTTTTGTTTTTTTCTTATGTGAGAGGAAGTTACAGTGAATCTTCTCTGAAAAGAGCAGAGTGACGTGCTCATGGTGCCTCTGTCAGAGACTAGGTGTAGTTTTAGCTGGTAGAGTGATCAGGCTGAGAGCTCTCACACCCAGTGGTGAGGTTGTGTTCACAAATGAGCCTGTTGCTCTTGCAAGGTTGTTGTGGAATACCCCAGGGTGTAGTTGGTCGTGTACGTAAATGTTTTTCTGAAAGAATCCTTGAAAAAATTTCTGTTGGTTTCAATGGATGGGACGTGATCGTACATAATGATATATGGTATAAACTTCTTTCAGAACTTGAGGTGGTTTCAGGGAAGGTCTCTTCCAGCTGTCTCTGTACCATGGATAGGGATTTCCAGAACAAAAGGCCTTGCCAAATTTCTCCCAGAAACCGAAATATAACATTAGAGCCTGGACAGACAAACTTAGTAGTCCATGACGGGTGTGTGGGGAAAAAAAAAAAGAAACAAGATTAATTTTGTATTGTAGAAGTTGACAAAAAAATTGATGGAATCACGTTTTGTCTTTATTTGGTCAAATTGGCAGTTGTCCAGGTATCAAGGTTGAATTATTGTGATCTACATTTGACAGATTATTAGCATGGTTCATTTTCAAGAGATTAGGTCAAGGGGAACTGACTGATGATAGTTTTGAAGGTGGTCTGTTCTTTATTTCCCCTTCCTGGACATCTTTCCCCAAAAGATAGTTCTGGGAGATGCTGCCCTCACTGGTGCATGTTTCACTGCAAAAGAGCTGCATTTCTAAGAAGTGAGGGTTAAATAAAGTGGTGCTGCATGATAGAAGGGACCTGCAGAGGCCAGGTAGTTCAACACCCTCCTCAAAACAGGTCTTATTTGATGGGGTTGCTCGCAGCCACATTCAGTCAAATCTGGAATGTCTCTGAGGATGGAGCTTCTGCAAACTCACTGGGCAGCCTGTTGCAGAATTTAACTGCCCTCATGGTAAAAAAACCAAAATCAACACACTATTCCTACTATCTCTGTATACTTAAATCTGTATATTTGAAGATGGAGAGCTGATTTACATATGTCAGCCAATACCTAAATTACAGCCATGTTTCCTGTTTGTTGGAACTTTGAGTACTTGAGAGGCTTTTGCCTCAGTGCATCACACCAGTTTCAGAGTAGTTTGCTTGGGTTTCTTTAAATGGTATCAGTTTGTAGTAGAGGTGAGACAAGCCTGAAGTCTCACTTGCTCTGCGTAGACACCTTGGATTTGTAAGTGTGCCGTTTTCCTGCACTGCAGGAATAGCTTTCTTGGAGAATTGTGTCTCGAGACAGAGGCTGGCATATATGATGATGAAGTATTAGAAATTTGCAAGTAGTTCACTTTAACATTCCAATGCATGTTAACATATTAGATTGATGGATGAGTCCTGCTGTAATTTAGAAACATTTAGCTGAATCTAGTTACTCTCTCTTGGGATGTATATGTACCCACACAAAATCACTGAGGAAGTGATGACTATAAGGCTTCAACCCAAACAGGATTGGGATCCCAACTTTGATATATGCAGATTCCTTTTCCTTATGAACTAAAGAATATTGAAATGCATGTAACTCTTAATGGATATTCTCTGGGGTGTTAGAAACTTATCTCGAAATGCTAAGACTATGTATTTGTAGAGGACTTCTGCATATTCCCCTTTTTTCTCCTTTATGTGGATTTCCAGTCCCAGATATTAAACTCTAAATCTCAGTGGCTGCCTCAGCAGTTAAAACATACAGAATCCATAAAAAAACATCAACAAGTTGAATGTCCTTTATCAGCTGGGAGGAGTTGGGGGAGCACCAGTTAAAGCCTTTTCTGTGGGGATTAAAAAAAAATGCATTATTTAAACTGGTACCTGTAAAGAAATAAAAGAAACCCACGAGACTAATCAACTGGACAGCAACAAAGCTTATTAAAGAGGGAGGGAAAATTTACTTCTTTTTTTAAGACAGAAGAGTAAAATAAAGTAGTTCTTAAGGGTTACTGGAAGTTTAATGGTTTTCCAACCAGACACTGTAAAAATCTGGGTAATTCCACAGGAAATATTTTTGCATTTTGGACCTAAATCTTGAGTTAATTTTTTTTTGAGGAAAATACTGTCTGAGATCCATCTAACCTTAAAAGACATTCTGTTGTATGTTTAAAGTACGCTTCTCTAAATAGTATTGTTATTTACTTAAAATTTTCCAGGTTTTCAGCCCACTATGTATATAGTTGCCTTTGAGTATTTTGGAAAAAACAATTAAATATGACTGAACATGACATTATAATTACAAAGTAAATATGCTCTAATTGAGTAATTAACTCAACGTTTCTTCCTAAAGGCATTGTAGGAATGAATTCATGTTACTGATCAGATTTCAGATTCTTTAGTCTAAAAGTAGAAAAAAAGGCTTCTGTTCTCCAGTATGACTGGTTAGATGTAAGACTTCTTAAGATTCCTCAGTTTTAAAATTTAATTTGTATTTTTTGAAGTTTAACATGTATTATTGATATATCAGATAGTCTTCTAACACTTCTTGTCAGATAAAATCATCTTTTACATATACAAAAAGAATACTTGTGTCTCTTTGCTTGCAAGTCAATTCGATTCTGTTAGGTACCAGCTATATTCTGCTTTTTGTATTATTGGCAAAAATAATGATTCTGAAATTGAAGCTTGTGTGGTATGGCTGTTAGGAGTACAGTTCCCTAATTTTAGGTGCAGGAACACTACAAAGAACTGTGTGAAAAGCAAATGTAGTCCGAGTGAATCCATTGATAAAACTGCTGTTTGCTGAATAAAGAGGGGAAAATGAATTATTGCACTTAAATGCACTGCACAGTGGATTTATGATGAAACTTAAGTCTGGTACAGTTTGACAAATATCAGGAAGCTGAAACTTAAGATTGATTTGTAATGCTAAACTTTGCTGTTTTTTCCATCTTGTAGCTTCCATATAGTTCACAGCAGAGTGTTTTCCATGCAGACCCCGTATGTAAATACATTAATCTCTGGAATTTCACAGGAGGTTAATTCCAGAAAGATGCTGCAATAAGCAAAATCCGCAAAGTAGCGGTAAATACGGTAAAGCCGGGGAAAAACCCCTGTGATGTATTGAAGCCATAAATGGTGAGCCATGAAGTAGTGAGGGATTACTGTGTTAGAAGTTTGAATTTAGTTAAGTACAAAGTGATCTGATTTCCTTGGGATGAATTTAACATATTGGCAGCAAAGTCAGCAAATTAAGACATAAGCCCAAGGGCCATTAAGAAAACAGAGGAAAGCCATAGTATTCATTACTCTCTCTGGATTTATGAACAAACAGACTTATATGTAGGGAGGAAAGTTTCACCTGTGTGCTGAAATTCTCATATGATACTTAAATTGCCTATTACTGCTATTATATATTGCCTGGTATTATTGCCTACTATAAATTGTGTAGATGCAGAGAGTGTTTTCAGGTGCAATTTAAATTTGTATTGGTGCCTTTAGAGAGAAATAAAATGCATTTATGGGGTGAATATTGAAAGTGATCAGTTTTAATTGTGGATTTAATGGGACTTTAGTATGGTGGCAGAAGCACCGGCTTGGGGTGGATTACATGATTTTTTCCCATCACTTTCATTTAAGTGAAAATTTTAAGTGAAAAACCTGAGATTTGCAGACATGTTAGGTTTGGTGCAGGCAGTGTCAGAGTTGAATTCTTAAATCAGTGAATGGCTTGAGTAATAGAACTCTAATATCTTGTCTGACAGATTCTCACTGGCTTTGGTTCAATTACACAAATCCTGTGAGTGTGAAATGTTTGTTACCAGATGTTTGGAATGGGGTGGTCCTGCACATAGCAGTACAGTCTCTGCTGAGTTCTCAAAGACATTGCTCCACAGTTCTCTTTTAGAATGGTTTGCTTCTGTTTAATGTAATGAAGCTTATTTCTTATATTAGAAACAGAAGAATTCATGAGGGAATATGTTCAAAAGAAAATTCTTAATTTGTTTTTTGGCTTTAAATTGTGACCAGAAGAGTTAATAGTTTAATTTAATTTTTATATTTGGAAACAAATGCAATTGCACAGTGGTGATTGGAATAAGGTATCTCTTGTAATTTCAGACATTATGGCAGAAGTCAAAAATAAAAGCAGGGAGTGACAGATTAAGATGAACACGGCTTGAAGGCTTTTATCTGCTTTAAGGCAAAGAGTGTCAAGAAGGATCATAAGAGATGAAAAATTGTGTCCCAGTTCTCATGCAGTGATAAAAGCTGTTACGCATGCCAGGAAATCAGTCAAAAAATAACTAGAGGGACTTGCTACTGGCAGTTCTTAAAAACAACAGAAGTGTTTTAAAATAAAATTTAAAACAAATCAGGTCTCAGACTTCACAAAAAATGAGCACAGGGCTTTACAGGTGCCTGGCAGAATCTCTGGGAAATTTTCATGGCACACGGTCAAATGTCAAGTGCTTAAAAAAGATCACATCTTAAAATATTAATAATTCAGTAAAACATTGCAGGAAGTTTTTAATGCTGATAATGCAACTTCTGTTACTTTCTATGAAACATTATGCTTAGACATCTTGTTGAATGCTTTTAATTTGCAATGTGATTTACCCAGCTTTTAGAGCCTTTATGTCAATAGGCATGCATTTGATTGAACCATACATTGTGCTGTTTAAAGGCAAAGCTTGTATAGTCAACCCTCTCTACTTCAAGCTTCCCCTCTCATGGCTTCAGTCCTTCGCAGACTGGTTTTCACGTGATTGAGGAGATGAGTTTCACAGGGCATTCGCCACTGCGCATGTGTGAACTGACATTCATGAATATTCAAAGTAGCCCCACCTGCTGTGCCGCACAGACTGCTGGTGCACTGCTCTGCCCATGCCACCTGCCCTGCTCCACTTGGAGTGAAGAGCCTGCCGTTCGCCCGCACCGCCCAACCCGCTCCTCTTGAAGTGAAGAGGCTGTGGTCTGCCTGCCCTGCTCTGCTCAGCTCAGAGCAAAGAGGCTGCAGTCCACCTGTGCCGCCCACCCTGCTCCACTCGGAGCAAAGAGGCCGTGCTCTGCTGGCCCATGGGCGGCGGTGCTGGCAAAGCTGTTGTTGTTGAGGCTTCTTCGGGCACTGGGGGAACTCTGCACTGATATATCCCATATCTGTTTCCCCCCCTGCCTCGGACTGTGTTCAACAGCCAGCAGGGAACTCGATCCCCACTTCCCAGCCAGAAGCTGGTGCTGTGCTAGCAAACAGTTGCATCACCTTTTTTTGCTTGTGAGAGCCTGGCATGGCTGTGATCAGTGGCTGTGTCTGTTCTCCCCCCAGCTCCCATTGGGAGTCCTGGCAGTGGGGATGGCCAGGCTGGTGTCCTGGGGGCAGCCCCAGCATTGCATTGTTTTCATGGAAACAGGCAGTAAGTGGGGGCCAGGGGCTGCCCAGGTGCTGTCACAGCTCGTTCCCATACCTCCTCACTCACAAGTGAAATGAGGCAAGACAACCATTCACAAGCACAGTGATGGTTTCATGCTGAAAAGTTAGGCTTGAGTTTCCTGCTGGCTCTTGAGCTGGGCATGAGGCTCATACTGTACATTTTAGGCGGGACCCTCAGAGTGCCTGCTTGGCCACTGACTGTGCCAGCACTGTGCCCATGGTGATGGGCTGTTGCACAGACTTGACCAGGTGCAGCTGGCCTCTGGCCCTCTCCCACCTGAGTGGGGGCAGGGCCCAGCCAGTGGGGTGTCTGGGGCAGGCCGAGAGTGGCAAGAGCTGTCTTTAAACATGCACTCGTGGAATGCATGCTGGAAGCATGTGGTTTCCCTGCATCCCCTCTGGGGATGATTTACACAGTTATGTAAGATTTACACACTCTCAGGGGAGATGTGATGTCCAAGACTTTCTCGGGGTAGATGTGATGTCCGAGACGGGACACCATGGCTACCGTGAGTATGGCGAGACCAGGTCTACCCACCCGGAGAGATGTTGGGACAGTGGCATGGGCAGCCTCATCCCAGTGCCAGCTTCCCTGGCTGAGCAAAGAAGGGTTTTTATGTGGCATGGAGGTAGCCGCAGGTGATGGGAAGCACTGACAAAACCACTGACATACAGTGGGGTGGTGCCAAAACAGTGCTGGAGTGTGCCAGCGCTGAGGGGGGTAGTGCAAATTTGCATATTAATGAGCTGCCTATCAACGCAGATGGAGGGCTTTGTGGTGGGGGGACCAGACCCACGGTACTGCCATAAATGAGGGTCGGCTGTATTTAAGTAAATGTGTATGGATCAGCAGTTCTTTATCTATTTTTCCAGTATTTAGCATTCAATAAGAATATCAATACAAGAACTTTGTTCTTATCTTGCTTTGTCTTCATTTTGCTCTTATTTCATCAGAACACTTTTTACTTTTATTTTTGCATGCATTTTTGAGATTCTGTTTGTTTTGCTTTAAGCTGGTTTCTCTTGGAGAACATTAGGGCATGGATTAAAGAGCTATGTCTGACTGAAGGTTGCTAAGGATTTTGGCATGCACCGTATAAGGCCAGAGAATTCATTACTTGTGAGAAATATGGATGGGAAAACCCTATGTGGAGTCAATTCTACAAATATCAGAGAGAAGGAAGCTTATTCATATTGCACGTATCATTGGTGTTTGATACTTCAAAAGGAATATGATGTAAGCTCACACAGATGGCTTAATATACTGGTGAATGTTATTACTCGTCTCCCTGTGTCAGTGTTGAAACACTATTCTGAAGTACTATTTTAAAATACAATTTAAAGATAGAAATATAGCTTGGCGCGACGGCATGGCACGGGCGAGCGCTTGCCCGCCCTGGGAGGATGGGGCGAAGGTGCCTCCCGCTCCTGCTCTCATGCACAGACACAGACAACAGCAGCCCCCCCCTGCAGCCTGGCAGCGAACAATTCCAGCCATGCAAAAACACACGTTTACATTAAATGCATCCTGGACGGGCCAGGCCAATGCAGCATGCTGCTCCTGTCTCCCTCCCCTCACCACCTTTGGTGGCTCCTGGATGGGGCCTATTTACGTATTCATGAGCTGTCTGCCTTTGTGGTGTTTTCTGGACCTATGCACAGCACCACTTTTTTCAGCAAAAATTAACCGCGAATTATGGAAACCATTGACTGTGGATAAGCGAGGGTCTTCTGTACTGCAGNAGCAGAGATCTGATAGATTGTCAGGTGCTATTTGGGAGATAAATGTAAAAACTGGAGTATGGACATTTAGAGGATTAGACTGTATTTTAATTTATTTTTGTGTTAGGATGTGTTAGACTTCCAGAAAATCTGTTGTACCTCCGTAAGGGCTATATTGCTTTCATTTTGGAAGATTGAAAAAAATCGTTTTCTCTGAAGTTACTTGTTTATCTTTGTATATATTTATGTGGTCACATTCCCTGTAGTAAAAACATCTTATAGTGTTAAAAAGCCTATTGCTCTTCCCAACATGTCAGGTCAATAGGCTTGAAAAATTCATTTCTTTTCTCATCATCAACTATGTTGTGTGTGCTTATGTGAAGATATTACTCTAGGAGGTACAGGCAAAGAAATTAATACGGCGTTTAATTTTAGTAAGATCCATGTTATGAAATGGTGTGTAGTTACTGATGTCATAAAGCCTGTAGCAGACGCAGCAACTGGGGTGCTCAATCTGTGTGTCTGGGTTCAATTCAGGGAGAAAAATCCCTACCCTAGTCCTGCCGAGTGCACAAGCGGGTTGGCTTTTTTGTTCGAGTCCATCTGTGGTGATCAAAGGCAGGGATCCCCATGGTGTGCTGGTACAACTGTTGACCCATGATTTGCATTTTCCCTTTTCAGTTCTGCTGACTTACTTTATCTCTGTCTTTGGGTCTCCCTTCTATCTCTCCAGACTTCTCCAGAATAGACAACCTACCCCTAGTTACTTTTTAACTCTGTCCCAGCTTTTTTACATCCACACCCAAATTTGGCATTTCTGATACTGGTACTCAGTAATCCTGGCCTCATGTGACACTCCTAACCTGGGCGCTGTTGGCCTTGTGAGCTCCCCAACAGGACTCCAGTACTTTCTTCAATTAACTGTGAAGCTTATTCATCTCTGACTCAACTCAATCTTAACCATGTGTGGAAACTGGCCATTCCTCACAATGCTACCTATAAATCTTGTCAGCTTCTCGCTTTATCACATCTGGTAATATCTTGTGTCATATCCAGTAGTTTTCCATGTCCTACTCAGTTACTCAGGCCAGAGCTGAGTCATCTGCCTGCAGCCCCAATATTCTGAGTAGTCCTAACTTCAGTAACAAGTGCTCTGTAAGTAAAGAGGATTCTTGGTTTTGTAAGTGCAATCGTTTCCTGGTGGTCGTCAGTTTTATAGCTGGGGAATATAATAGTCATGGAAGAAGGTATCTTGGGTAACTGGAAACATATGATCGGACAGGTTTATGAGGAGTCAGTGCAGAGATGTTGGTATGAGTTTTGAACCAAATTGTTTATGACCAGGATGTCTGTGGTTTCACTCTTGGATGTGAATTGCAGAGATGAAGTATGCTTCTCTTGAATATAGATATTACCAGGATCAAATGGGAGTCTCATAGGAAAGGGGACTGCTGTTTGGTCTTTGGGGACTAACCAGAGTAGTATGTCGAATGTACACTGGGTACTTGGTGGTAATGGATAAGAGGAGTTAGACCTTTCTCTTCCTCCCAGCTCTCCACATGCTTATCACTAGGCACCTCCAGGGCTTGAATAGCAACCTAAATATAAAGATAGTTCTGATTTTTGTCTGCCGTTTTTCCAGTGTGTGGATCATGAGGCATTTTAAATCTGTTTTCAAATAGCTGGAAAAAATTATCTGCACTCAGGAGGCATTGGAATGTCTCTGAGATGTCCGCAGTTGCACTGTGCCTACGCAGTTGTGAATATAAATAGGTGAAAGCATAATTTGCTTAGTAGACCAGAATGAATAAGTGACTGTGATTGGTAGGATCTAGTTGGATTATGAAAGATTTGGAAAGAAATAGAATAGTATGAAGTGAGAGAGAAATGGTCTGTGTTTTCAGATTGTCATTCTTCATATAGTAAAACTAATAATTTGACGTGGATTTCATTCTACCTCACTGTAGGTGTTTAAATTATCTTGTTGGTGCTAATCATTTAGGGTTGATATGTAGTCAGTGAAGAGGAAGGCAACCATGGCCACAGAATGTTATAGATGTCTAAAATAAATGGGGTAGTCTGCATTTTTTGGAGTTAGTTAACTCTGCTAAAGGTTTGATGACTTAGAACTAAATTTCAAATTTTAGACTGATAGAACTACTGAAATGAGTTCCACCTTATGGACGTATGTTGTTTTCCAATTTTGACTGTCAACAACAGAAGTAAAGTGTCAAGAAAGGAGTTATGTGCTTATATTAGATCTTAGTAAGTCACCTGTCTTTCAGGTGACCTGTGTGAATATAAATGCATTAAATGTATGCTTCCTGCCTGAATGCCTGCTGTTAAAGAAAAACATGATAAAAACAATAACCGGGAAAAAATCCCTGTTGGAAACTCATGGAAGCTGCTTCTTGAGAACATCACTGTTTCTGTCTAGGGTGAGAGTAAGTAATTTTTCCCAAGATTGTTTAGGAGTAAGAAATTTTGTGAATACAAGACAGGTAGCTTCAGGAGGTAGATGGGGTTTCCAGGTGGTGTCAGAGAGGGATGGCAAGTGTGCCAAAAGACACAGCATCAGAGGAACTGTGCTATCATCAGGTCAGTCTTTTCCTCCTAGCTAGTGAGCGTCCTACCTAGTGAGTGTAGGTAGCTGAGCTGACTGGAATGTACCCAATTCACAAGAAGAGATTAATAATCAGGTAATAGCACGGCAGAGAGTGTTCTCTGCAGTAACTTTTTGGTTTGTGTGTGTTGTGCTTTGGGGTGAACAAATACAGCATACAGGATTTTGACAGTGTAATTTGAGTAATTGCAAATTTATGTGCTAGCAGGGTCTCAAAGAAGATAAACTGAGGTGCAAAATTCATTTGATCATATTAACTTGACAACTTTTTTCAACTTTGGACTGATTGGCAAATAGGCTTCTGCCTGCCGGAGCCTGGAACACCACATAGACTATTGTGGGTCCATAATTTCAACCAGAGAGGAGAGCC
>WEKX01006949.1:2026-17508 GCA_013390025.1 Pitta sordida
CCCTTCTAACCAGTTTGTAACCCAGTATAAAATGTTCCTTTCCAGCCCAAGCTTTACAAGTTTCTCCTGAAGCTTATTGTGGGAAACTGTGTCAAAGGCTTTGCTAAGGTCCAAGTACACAACATCCACAGCCTTTTTGTCATCAACCAGTTATGATGTCAGAGTGCTAGGATTTTGAATCTAGTTTGCTATACTTATTTGAAAAGCCATGTTTCTGTTACATTTGGTCCATGAGTTTTTAGGTTGATGGGGGTTTAAACTCACCAGACTTACAACAAGAAACAAAAGCAAGCAATTTGTTTGCGTGCTGCTAGGCTGTCCTATTTCTACTTCACTGTTAGCAGCATTTCAGGTACTGTTGTAGTCTTGTGTCTTCTGCTTTTCTGATATAACAACCATAGATGTGCTCTAGCAAATACTGTACTTTTGAAAAATTATTCTATTTTCTCCACTTCATTTTGAATTCATTACTGCTACTATATTTACATTGCACAGATACAAAATTAGCAGAAATATTGCAAAATCACAGTCGTCACAGTCCTGATCTGCTGGACCAAAAATGGGTTGAAAGATTTGAATTATGGCTTTGAATGAATGAATCTTTGAATCATAGAAACTTTCCAGGTAAGGAAAGACAAAGGGTGCAACACTGAGGCTGTATCAGCACAGTCCTGGAGAGGAGAGAAAAATCTTTTTTTAATACAGTAGGTAGAAAGTTATGATAGGCAGCCACATAAGCATTATTAGGGATTTAAAAATATTAGATCTAGCGATCCATGTAGAATATAATGAATTTGCCAGGCTAAATATAGCAATTGCATACGTGATTTGAATATAAAACCCATGTTTTTCCTTTGATGAAGCTTTGTTGTTCAAAAATTCAGCTCAGATTGAGATGCAAGAACATGCTAGAAAGTGCAGAGTGACTTAATACTCATTTAATGTAGGTTTAAACTTTTTAACCATGTGTTTGTGGGACTCAAGAATGCTGATCTTATTTGAAATTTCTTCATTATTAGCCCATTTCTGAATGCTGACTTGTCATAATTAGTTATGACTGGAGTAAGTGATAACGATCTTACATTCTAGCAAACTGAGTCTCAGGAGCATTTCAGTCCTTTGCCATTGTTAGTCAGGATTTCCTAACACAAGCAGCTTCACATAACAGTTTTGGGAGACGGTGTTTATTCTTTACAGTGAAGAGAAATACCATCCTATAATGTCAAAGCCTTTGAATGCTAAAGACATCTACACCACAAGTTACTTTTATTTGAAATAGTAGGCAGATTTAACCTTTCTTGTAGATGGCCAGGAAATTCTAAAGAGTGTTCTTTTTGGTTGCTGGAGGTTCCTTTTGAATCTCATCATAGTTAAAATGTCCTACAAAACTGATTTCTGAAAAGAATGGGCATTTTCTATGTGAGGAAGCAAAAGAGATTAGTCAGGTGTGTAGCCTCCTTTGCTTCAAGAAATGCTTTATACTTCTAGTTAGTCTAGTACACACCAGCAAGAGAGATTCTTCTCACCTGATGGGTAACAATATTATAAACCTGAACCAAACATGTTCTTTTAGCTGAAATACAGTGCAATCTTAGGAACTGGAATCCTTTTTTTGTTATGTTTTAGGAGGGATTTTTCTACCAGATGAAATACAAAGTTGATATAATACTGAAAAGCCCAGTGACACAGACATTTTGTTATTTTGTATATGACACGGCTGATATTTGGTCTTGGGTCTGAAGGTGCAAAAATTAAAACAATCCCTATCCAAACAACCCCAAATAACAAAAAGGAGCAAGTGATGATGGAAACAGAGACCATGTCTCAGATTGGAAATGCCTTGAGTCAAACTCTTTGTAGATAAGGGGAAATCTGTCATTATGTAGGCAATTACATTTCTCTTCCTGAGAACAGCAAGTGGAATGCTTAAAATAGACTTCTGAAACTCCAAAATATCCAAGGCTGTACAGACATCTTTGGAGCACTGATCAGTTATGTTAGAGGGTTTCCGAAAGCACAGAATTGTGAGCATGGCTGAAAACGCAAATGGTTGTGGCTCATGCAGTTAGTAGGAAGACGTCCCCTTGTACTCTTAATAGAGCAAATTTTTGAACAAAGGTTGCTATTCCTTAACATTCTCTGCATTGTTTCACCAGAACCCAATAGGACAAACTGTTTGCTCAAATAGGTTTGAAGAGAAAGTGGAAGGAGTCAGCTATGGAAGTGAATGGTTCTTCAGCGTGTATCCTTCACCAGCTGATTTCTTCTTCTAAGCAAATGTCCTGCTGTCAATTAAGACAGAGTGTGAATTTAGAAATACTTAAATAATACATAGAGAGAAATAAGAACTTTACTGGGAGAAAGGAGAAAACCCCCCCCAAAATATACATATATATGTTTGAACAACAACAATAACAGTATCAAAAACAATGGAGCAATGACAGCTGTAGACAGCTGGGGGAAAAAAACAAGCATGAGGGGGGTGCCAAGTTCAAGGGAGACCAGGGGACCTCTGAGATTCCAGAGGCAGGAGAATAGGGTTCAGGGTAGGCAAACCAGTGGAGTAACAGCCAGTGATCCTTTCCTGAAATGTCCAAGGGGCTGCAGGGAGATCCAGCGGTCGGCAGGGGAAAAGCTATACTGAGATGAGGAGTCAAAGGTCCACGTGGTCCTGGGCAAAATGTTGGCAGTAGAGACCAGAGGAGAAAACAATGCATCCTCAGTCCAGACAATCCACAAATCCCATCCTGTGAGCCCCAGCATCTGTATTTATAGGGCCTCAGGCCCCTCCCTTGTCACATGCCTTGTGGGCATGTCTTCACATGCCATTGGCAGTCATTCAGCCTGCCCTGGCCCTCAGGCCCCTCTCCTAGTCACATGCCTAGGGAAGGAAAGAGAAGAAAAAGAATCCTCCATTGTTTCTCGGGTAGAAAGGAGAAAGCCCCTCCCCTGGTCACAGGCCTTGCAGGGGAGGGAAGGGGAGATAAGAAATTGTCTGTTCTAGTAAAAAGGAGAAAAGTTTTACAATAGAACAAAAGGTCTCTCCCCATGACAGCAAACCTCTTACTTTCAGATGACATTAGTCTTGTGTTTTGTAGTGACTTACTTAGCTTATTGCTTCCATGGGCATTTTTCTAGTTATAGTTCTATCTTCTGGGCAACTCAGCTCAGCTTCTGCTTGTTAATAACTTAGTTTCAAAAGCTGATGCCATGTTTCTTTCTCTGGCTTTCCTGGGATTCTTTAACTAATGGGAATGGGAGGCCTCAGAAAAACATGAAAATACCTTTTATCTCCTTGTTCTGCATTTGGTCTGCACATGGTAATACCAAATAGACCATAAATGGATCATTATATTAAGTAGGATGTACAGCTATAAAATTCCAGCTATTGCCAACATCTTTGTGGATGTACATTTGTGTGGCACTATATTGAGTATTTGTGCTTGAACTTCACCTTTTTCCCTTGATTTCTCCTTTTTCCTTTGAAGTTTGCATCTAATTAGAAAATAAGAGGAAAAATCCCCACCACCTGCATTTAAAATTTATCCATCTGCCCTGCATCAGATTTTATTTCTATTTCAAAAAGTGAATAAAATCCAAATACATACTTTCAAACTGTTGAGCCCTCAATTCAATATGCTTAATGAATGTCTTCAGGATAAAAAAGTGTTATGTTAGAAGGTGATGTAAAATGACTGGGAAGACATCAGGACGTCTGGGCTCACATACACAAATGAAAATAAGGACGTCTGGGCTCACATACACAAATGAAAATAAAGATGTGTTTCTGGGAAATGTCATATAGTTTTCACTCCCTGAAAACTCTCATTCATTTGAATCTGGCTGGGGTTATTTATTTTTCTTCATGTTATTGAGATTTGATTGCTGTCCAGTTTATTTTTTTTTTGTTAGAGTTCAAGATTATACAGTGAAGGAAGTATTTTGGAAGTCTACTAGAAAACTGATTATTGTTTGACCTGGTTTTAATATCCCTTGTTTACCCACAAGGCAGGTGACAGGTGAATAAAAGCAAGTTAAAAAATCTATTATTGCTTTTTTGTTATTTTAAACTGGAAAAATTGAAAGATTCTTGTCACCTCACTGTTTCTAACAACTTCTGAATTCCTCTCTTGTAGCTGGCAAGACATAGATTAAGTGTAGTAATGATAAGCAGAACTCGTGAAAAACTGCAGAGAGTAGCCTCTGAAGTTGGTAAATGTTTTTCTCAAACTCTTCCTCCCATTTAGCAGGATTGCTTTATAGGGATCTGCAGGTTTTTTCCTTTGGTACAGTATCTAGCACAGCAGGGCCCTGGATACTGCTACAGCTGTACCTCCAGGTATCACTGCAATACTACAAATACACTTTTTGATGTTACTGTGTCACTTGAACCCTTCTAGTCATGGATCGCTTAAAAAATATTTACTGTCTTTCAAAGAGTGTAATGGGTTTGATAAAAAAAGACAACGTGTGCTCTTTACTGTCTTTATCTGCCACCACTGGCAAAGGAGATGTTACACCAGATTGATAAGGAGGATCTATCAAATAGTTTATGCTTAGGAATATAAGGTTACCTTTAAACTAGTTTTTGGAACACAGCAAAGGAGGACTGACAATGAAATCAAGGTACCTGGTTTGGTTTTGGTTTGTTTCATTGGTTTTTTTAAAGGTTTTCAAATTTAATTTGCCTCTTGATGAAATAGTTAAATAGCGGGTCTTTAGAATTCATGTTCCCTTTCTTTCCTTCAAAGGAAACCATGCATTACCCCGGGGAATGGTTTGTATAAATACATTAAGATTGACATTTAGAATTTACTTAGGAGTCAAATGAGTTTTTATCCTCCATAAACTTCACAGATCACTATAGCAAGGATTATTCTTTCCACTGTCTCTTTTTCTATACATGGCTTCTGTCCACCAGATTCCTTATTTCACTTGTTTAAAGTATGTGTCACCCCACAACTACACTTCTGTTCTAAAGACTTTTCTTTAAGGAGGCTTAGCAGCTGACTGCAACTGCGTGTCACGTCCGGGATACTTAGCTGAGAGACAGCAGGGCATCTCTCAGGGATGTGGCAGACTTGAAGTGGGTAAAAATTCTGCACATTTTGAACCTGTAGCTACCAAAATCAAGGAATGGACCCTGAAATTTTCCATCCAACGTGCCTCTTTATGGGATGGGGGGGAGGTGGGATAGTGTCGTGGTTTGACCCTGGCTGGATGCCAGAGACCCACCCCAACTTCTCCTGAAGGAGAGAAACTGGAGAATAAACCTGGTTACAGGCAAAAACAAGGCAAAACTATAAGTAAAGAACATAAAGGGTTTATTTTCTAACTAACAAGCTCAGAACTGCAAGGGAAGCATCATTTAGAAGGCAACCTTTCTCCCCCCACCCCTCCTTCTCTTACAATAGATGTAATATTCCCTTTTCCACCAGGAGAAAAAGGGGGAACATAGGGTAGGGGTAAACCAGGCAGGTTGGTATTTCTGAACAGATCCAGGGTNAACCTTGAAGGCCCTGGCAGCACAGAGAGCTCAGGCAAGAGCTGAGCTGTTAACCCCCTCGCTGCCAGAGCAGCAGAAAACCCCCTAAACCATAACAGATAGACTTGTTTTCCCTGGAAAGGAAGGGATACCTAAGAAGGAAAGCAAAAACTCCCTGACTAGTCTCTCTAAGAAGTAACTGTAAGACCAATGTGGCTATTGCCTACACTAGTCTCTCTTAAGTAAACAGCCATAACAAATAATTTCTGTGGGAGTTAGGTGAACTCTAGTGTCATTGCTACATTTCTTTGCAGTTAAAGTTTGGAGAATTACAGTGTTAGAAACCTGAAGAAAAAAAGGCTCAAGTTCATATAGTTTCTTTGCATTGTAAATTATAATCAAAAACAGAGAAGAAAAACAAATAGTTTCCTGACACTAACATAGCTGAATAAAGGAAAAAAGTGTTGAAGGGTTGGGATGATGACATACTGTAAATTTCTCTGCACTATGATTTATTGCAAGGCCGTCCACGGGGCACCTTCCTAATTGAGGCCATACTGCACTGAATAGTGTTGCAGCATGTACTGAAGGACTTGCTGCTTCCTGAAAGGTACTGCTGAGAGAACCTATCCTGCAAACACTCCTACACCTTATGCAAAAAGTGACTTGTGACTTTTAAGATGTGAGGGAGCTTCACTGTCAGTTATCTATGTAATCCAAGGTGCAGGGAGGTGAGTGGTGTGATGCCAGGAGCTCAGGCTACACTGATCAGATTATGACAGTAGTATTTCAACTTGGTTGTGGAAATGGTCTTCCCCAAAGCTTGCTGAAATTTGAAGCAAATCCCAGTGAGATCTTTCCATTGTTTTCAGTGGGGTTTGGCTGAAGTTCTGAGTGAGTCATCTGTTATTTATTGTGTCAGGTTGGAAATGCATACATAACAACAAGTAGATGGCACAAACAAGAGGAAAGAGAAAAAATATAGCAATGAAAAGCATTGAGTATCTGATCTGGAGTCACTAAAATCATCAGGGAGCTCTGGATATGGGCTTATGTTAAAATTTAAAAAATATTCTCCTAATTTGAACATGCAGGATCAGGCTTTGCTGTAATTAAGTTAAGCAGTCTTTGGGAAGGAAAGGAAGTTAAACTTTCTGTGATGTTATGCGTAAATAAACCACTGAAACAAAAAATGAAGCAGAAATGTAATCAAGAATGGTTATACTCTTTTCTAAATCTTGTAACTCTTAATGATGTTTTCTTTCTAAACTACCTAAACAAGAAGTATCTCAGTCCAAGCAACTGTAATTGCCCTGAACCCACATGCAAGGAAATCAAGGCACAGAAAGATACAGAGAGAAAATTATATTTATTTTTGTCTTCAAAGACTGTCAGAAAACTTTGTCACAGGGAGGGAGAGACATAAAGAAATATTGGAAATTAATTTTTGGCAGTCTCCTTTGCAGAATTGTTATATTTTTCTGAAACGCTATCCCTGGACAATTCACTTGCCAGCATGGGAGTTGGTTTTTTTAATATATTGGTTGATTCTTGAATGAAAAAGAGGAAAGCCATCTGGAGTACATATTTGTTGGCTGACAGTGCTGGTTGCAGCAGTACAGTTCTTTACAGACAAGTTCTGCAAAGAAAGTCCAAATGATTTCTTTGATCCTCATTTTTATGTTGCTCTAGTTTTGGCTGTCCTCCTGATTGCGCACAAGAAAGATACCCACAACGTCCCTACACTTTTTAAGACCATCTCATTTTGTTTATAGAGCTCTTCAATCAGAAGGTCACTGTAGGTGTCTGCTCCAGCTGTTGCTCTGTTCTTCCCCACTCACTGCATTTACACTCACAATGGCCTTTTATTAATAGTTTCACCATTCACCATGACGGGGTCATTTGCCACTAGAGTTGCTTTTATAGGTTGAAGGTTCAAAGGATGTTTTGTCCCTTTCATACACAGAACTGCAGCTTGGAAAGAGGGCAAGTAAAAGGGCACTCCTTACTTACTTCTTTCTTCTGTCATGGAGACAGATGTCCTCTAAAATTGTACACAAGATGCAACCTACATTTCAGATTTGGAGTCAGAGTGCCTGCTTTTTTCTTCAACTGCATTACTTGAGTAGTGTAGGGTAGTAGAGACCTGCAGTTTATTGAGGGGCAAAGAGAAACAGCTAGGAGGAAACAATTTTATCTCATCCTCCAACTAAGGCTCTGTTTTGCTGCAAACTGGCCTCCTGGACCCAAAGCCAGATTTCTGCCTTGCTTGCTGTCCTGCAGAAGCTCATGTAAGACCTCTTCCTACTGAGTACCTAGGGATGAGGCAAAATTTCTGGGTAGGAATCAGCATCTTTGATTCCAGTTCAAGGCAATGCTCTCAAGACTACTGTATGATAAGACCAGATTCCAAACAAGCAGAGACAGTTTCACAAAAGGTTACTTTGTGCCACATGTGCGCCTGAATTCCTGCCACTTGCAGAGAGCCTGCAATCTGCTCTTCTGTTGACATTTCCAAGCTTTGCCTGTCACTTCTTTAGCAAACTTCATCTGGATTTCAGGTTGCCTATAAAACTTGAAAGCAGGTTTAGTAGCAAGAATTTACAATGTGAACATCTAGTTAGAAGAGATTACTGAGCGTCTTTGAAGGAGAGCCTGGCTGTTAGGAGTAAGTAAATAAGAGCTTCTATTTCTTTTCCTCATGAAATTTAATTGAGAATATGAAAAACAATTAATCAGCTGTTGAAAAAACCCTGTAATGTAGAGCTGCGCCCCGCTCCTGCATAGCAACGACACTGGAAAGATCACACACATTTCCCTTTTCCTTCTGTGTAAATTGACCTTGTAAAATTTAAGCTAGTCCCTCCCTAAAATACCTTTTAGTACTGCAAAATCCTAGGTGAAGTTTAGTTTATGGGAACACAAATGTCAAAACAGGCAAGGAATTATTTAAAAATAATTCAGAAAATACTGTATCACATCCAGCCTTGTTTTCCCCTCTTCCTTTGTAAAAAGGTAAGTTCCACTTGTTAAAATGGTCATCTTATCGATCAAAATACTTTTAAACCATTGTGCAAAACTGTGCTTATGTAAAGGATCTGGCACCCACATTCATTTGTCTAATGTATGCTGACAGCATTCATCTATAAATATTATGATTACCAGGGGAAAAAGGCCTGTGTGGTTTATTTCTGCATTTGTGTGGGTTTTTTTTTTTACCTTACTGAAGGACCAAATGTTATTTAGATTTTATAAGAAAAATTCCATTGATTTCAGGGCATAAATTCATCCTATATTTTCCAGGCCATTTTGGTGAAAACAGTTGGGTAGACTGAGAGTGTTATGCTTGTGCCGTATACTTAAAGGAATGAAAGTTGAAACAATTGCTTACTGTAAAGTAGACATTACTAAATGAGACATCTGATTGTAATGATTGCTTAATTACAACTCTCCCTCTGTCTGGGTAGATGAAAAAAGGTTTTTGGGGGGTTGGTTTGGTTTTGGTTTTGATTTTTTTTTTAATTACAGATCAGGCCAGAGGTTAAAAGGCGAAAGTTACACAAGCTGATTTCACTGAAAATTCAGTGTACAAGAACGTGGAAAAAAATCTGGATGTCTTGAATATTGGTGTTCTGGGTGAGTCATTAAGATCTGTTAATTGACGAGTATTTTATGGCTGTAGTATATTAAACATATCATTGTATAAATGAGCTGTCATAACAACTTAGTCAATGCTTAAAACCAAGCATACAACTACCAATGGATTTGAGCATTACTTATCATGAACAGGTTTTAAAAATGGAATAGAATTCTCCAAAGTCTTCTTGATTCTGTATACAGTGGGTTCTTTACTGTCACATCTCTTCTGCCGCTTTATAAGTAGCGTCCAACTTGAGGGAGGACTTCTTTCTCATTCAACCTCAAGGAATGAATTTTCACTATTGGTTGTTTTACAGCTGTGTGCAATTCTTATATTCAATCTGAAATGAACCTGTGGCTAACATCTGGTATGATTTATGAAGCAGAAGGGACAAGATGGGGTTTTGGAAGGTTTTTTCTATGATTTTTAAAGATAAAAATCCTTTCAATAGTGTAACAAATGAAACAACAACAAAGCACAAAAAAACCAACCCCAAAACTGTAGCAATAGTCAGCTTTTCTGTTCCCTGGAGTCAGCACTATTCAGTTTTGGTGACTTCAGTGAGAAGAAGACTTGATTCTAAGTAGTGTTTCTCACAGATACAGTTTAAAATCTTCTGAGTCTTGAGGAGAAGCCATTTGTTTAACTAGATGAACTATGTACTTTGCCTAGATTTGGTTCTTATGTTTATATTTTCTTTGACTAGTTAGCAACCTTGGAATGCTTCATGATCCTCTTCTGTGCCATTTGCTTAATGGGCCAAACACAGATGAGGTAGGATTACACTGTGGATTTCTAATTATAATATAACAATGAGGAATTTTAATTCCATTGAAAAAGGGATTGATTCTGCCCCTGCTACAATCAGTGTGTATTAACCGTTTGGTTGAGTTGGAAAAGAACTGGGCCTGAAGAAGCCTAATTTGGTTTGGTTTAAATGCTCAGAAGAGCTTACAAGATAAAAAGAATGGTAGATTTCTGCTAAACTGCAGGAAGCACCCCCAATAGAAGGGAGAACGCATCTGGCTTAGCTGTAGCAGTAATTAGCAGACCCTTGGCTCACTGCTTGCTTATAGTATAGTAGTGTCCAGCCTGTTCACAGTCACAGCTGAAAATGTTGGTTTCTTGTTAGTACAGTAATCCCTCAAATTTCATCGTGGTCTGGGACCAGAGAAGGCACACAACAGCTGAAATCTGCAAAGAGCAGCAGATCATACGTATGCAAATAAGCTGCTCCCATTGCCCCGCCCATTCAGTGCTGGGGAGCACAGGCACACCTTCTCCACCACACTCCATGGGCAGTGGCTAGAGGTAGGACACGCATGTCATGGGACAGAAGGTATGGTGCCATGGCATACAGCGTCTGTGTCTACTGCTGCCATGTGTGGTTCTGCTGCTCTCCCTCCACTCTCCGCCATCCTCCTGCCGTGAACAGAATAGTTTGACAGGATTAAGAATATGATCAAATTTTTCATTAATTTATTGTTATTTACGTCTATAGCACTAGCAATGAGAAACCCCAGAACTTCTAAATGTACTTCTTGTTGGCACCTATCTCAGGATCCATTCAGTTTATATGTTATTATCTCTTCCAAATCAGAAAACTCCAGGCAGGCTGCTTCTCTCAGACCTGGCAGCCATATGATGTAATCTCTGCTGCTGTAGCTTCTGTTTGCTTGCCATTCTCAGGAGAATTATCTGTGCGCTGCAGTGCTTTCACTTCACAGCCAGCCTACCTCTGTCACTGGGAGCCACTCAGTCTCTGCCTGGCATCTCTGGCACTTATTGCCTCTCTGCCTTCTTCTTGGTTTGCTGGTGCCATCACTGCCTGGACACCAGGCTTCTTGGTTTCACCACATGCAATGACATGGCTGGGCAAAACAGAGGACACAATCAAAGAAAGGCAAAGCAGATTTAAACATTATGTTTAAAATTAATCAAGACTTATCCACCTTTGAGTAAAGCACATCATAGGCAGTGTCAGCAATAATTTGAGACAAGCTAAGCAGCTCTAAAAGCACCTGCCTTGCTAGAAAACTTACCACTTACAACTGATAACTTTGTTACATAGGTAAGCTATAAATTCTGAATTAAGGATGAATTTACTGTTATGTTGCTTCTTGTGGGATTGTGTCAGCTGCAATATTATTTCTGTTACAAAGGTATGTGACACACTCCCATCTGTAATGTATTTCATTGGGAAAATTTAGTCTCATACAAGAGTGACAAACTAGCTTTCCTGAGTATTTTCATTTAATTCATCAACAGATAGTGATTTTCAACAAGAATGTCGATGTTATTTTAAAGATTCCATCTCTTTCTATTGCCTGTGAAAAAAATTTGATCAGAGATGACTGGAACCCTTTAACATAGTGGCTCAATTGAAGCATCCTTGCACTGCAGCTGAAACAGCTGAGACATTTTACAAATACCGTAATCCTCCACATAGCCATGGTCCTTAATTTGCAGGATCCGCATGCTCACTGTTGATTTTCCAGTGAGTTGTGGGCCCTGGTGCATGCGCAGAGCCCTACCACGAACCCAGTCTGCTCAGGATTATGTAAATTGGTCCCAGCTGGGAGACAGTGTGGCGCGGTGTGGCCAAGATGCATTTAATGTAAATGCTTGTTTTTGCACGGCTGGAATTGTCCTCCGCCAGGCTACAAAACAGGGTGATGAGGCTCCCATTGTGTGTGTGCCATTGTGTGCCCAAGGGCCGCGCCCACCGCTTGGCCAGCACTCAGGGCTGGCCCCGTGGCTCGGCGCTCAGGGCTGGCCTCCCGGCTCGCTGCTCTGGGCCAGCCCCCCAGCTCACCACTCCAAGCTGGCACCCTGACTCGCCGCTCGAGGCTGGCCCCACGACTCGGTGTTCACCCTGCGCTCACCCCCTGCTCCTCGCTCCAGCACTCGCCCGCCCTGGCGGAGCACAGCCAGACAACTGAGACAAGCCTCGCTCTCAGGACCGTCCTCCAGACCTTCTTAGGGGAGGGGGCGTGGCTATGGGCATGGCGTACTTGACTACGTAGTGCATTTGCTATCTTTGCGGATTCCAAGACTTGTGTGAAGAGGGCCAGACCCAACAGCCCGCGAGTAACGGGGGATCTCTGTATAGCCAGTTGTCCCTCTTCCACTTTTTCCCCCCCATATTGTGGCTTCACCTCTTAGAGGCATAATTTTTCAGCGATTAAGGAGGCCCGTTTCGCCACTGCACATGCACGACCTGACATGCATGAATATTCAAATTAGGCAGTCATGAATAGTCAAATCCCTATGCCGTGCCGCACCCACCCCGAGGCAGCCATGGTGGTTCGGCTCCAGCAGAGCCAAGCCAGGCGTGTACCGCTTCCACGGCTCAGCTTGGCTCAGCTCAAGCGTGTGTCACCCCCCCTGACTCCGCTCAGGCATGCGCCGTTCCCCCCCACGCCCTGCTCAAGAGTGAACTGCCACCCCCATCCCCACTCTGCTCGAGTCGGGGCCACCTGCCTCACTGCCTGAGTGGAGCAGCTGTGTGCAGTTATGAAAGATTTACACACTCTCAGGTTAGACATGATGTCNATTTGGTATACAGGGAGATTTGTTTCACAATTAAAATCTTCTAAACAGGTAAATCTGCAGTTTCATTTCTAGCACTGTACTTGCAATTTTTGTCACAACTCTGTTCTACTGAAGTGTTTTTCACAGAATCACAGGATTAATTAGGTTGGAAAAGACCTCTGAGATCATCAAGTGCAACCTTTGACCTAACACCACCATGTCAAGTAGACCTAGGCACTAAGTGCTACATCCAGTCTCTTGGCCCCTCTTGACTCTACCATCTCCTTGGGTAGACCATTCCAGTGGCCAATCACTCTCTGTGTAAAGAACTTCTTCCTAATGTCTATACTAAACCTCCCCTGGCACAGTTTAAGACTGTACCGTCTTGTCCTACTTCTGATTGCCTGGGAGAAGACACCAATCCCCACCTGGCTACAACCTCCTTTCAGGTAGCTGTGGAGAGTGATAAGGTGTCCCCTAAGCCTCCTTCTCTCCAGGCTAAACAACCCCAGTGCCTCAATATTGATTTTGGTATCAATGCAGGACAGTAACTCAAGAAACTGCCTCCAAATTCTGTATTGTTACCCCTTGGTGATAGTTTTGATTGGCTACTTCCTTTACAAGAATGTTAGTATTTCATACTTTCCAACTGATTAGGATTTATACTGCTCTACTGTTTGTAAGCAGCATGTTAACATGATCATGAGCAGAAGAAGAGCTTTTTCGTTCACCTCAGCTTGGTTTTTATGCCTTTCATGGCTTTCTAAATACGACATGAAAATTAACAACAGATGTTTGTCTTTCTTTGCCTAGCAAAATTTACATCCCAAATTTGTACTGCTGCTTAATGACTTCAGATACTAAGTAATGTACTATCAATCAATTGAATCAAATTCTTTAAGTAGTTTGGTGAACTTTCTGCTCCTAGGATTTTCAGTCTTTCACGAATAATTACAAATTACAAAGAAGAAAGCATTCTCCTAGCCAGCATTCCTCATTATAAGGTTAAAAAAAAAATCTTTAAATCTGTTTGAGTTTTCCTTTCCCCTCCCTGTCTGGATTCATGCTAGGATCCTGTTCACCACTTCTTGCAGTGTTATGCCTGATCTCCAGGTATCCAAGCTCCCACAGTTGTCACTGGGATTTTCAGTACTGGAAAAGAAGGACCTTTTTCCATGTTTTTCCACATTGCTTGGAAATTCCCCTTACCCTAGGCTGATGTGAGCAACCTGCATTGTCATGCTTTGTGACCCCCATCCTGCTCCTATATCCTGTTGTGTACAATGACACTACTGGGAAAAAACCAACCACCAAACAACAAGTATTCAATTAATTTGCACTGTCATTTATCACTAATTTACACTACTTTTCATTACTGCCCTTTTCAAGTTAGGTCACACTCTTATTCTGGAAGGATTAATAGTGTAAGTATGACTTCCTCTATGGACTTAGGCTTACTATCAATAATACTCTTCAAATGCAAAAAGAGAAATGATTTCTTACCTAAAAAAAAATTGATTTAGTTGCACTTTAAAAATCAGATGCATGATTAGGTCTTTTGTTAAAATGAGAACGGAATTACCCTCAAAAATATTCTAAAGCTCTTTTTGGTAGCAGAAAAAATGCTGTCTTTTAAAGATTTTATGCTATTTCTGATCCAGGTACAGCCAAGAGTGAAAATATGAAAAGAACATGGAGTTTACTTTCTCCTTACAGTTATGATTCTATATTGAAGAAAGATGAAATTCAAAAACTCCTCAAAAGCTTTGAATAAACATAAGATTTTCACTGCTAGGAGGACTAAACTTAGAAAACTAATCAGATGATGTGCAGGCCATTAGGATTTCTAAAATATTTTCCAAAATTTCAAATGCGCTGTATTTTAGCTATTTGAGTTGTATACATATGGTTGGGGCTTGATCAAGTGAAAAAATGTTAATAAAACAAAATCAGTTGAAATATTCTACCAGAAAGAGGGAGAATCGACATAGTTCTTAAAATACTTGTCTTGGAGATGACAAAAATAATTTGGAAACAGATGGAATCAAGGTAAAAATTTTTTTTTATTCAATTTGGAGTATCTTTTAGCTGCTATCTTCAATATATTCAATGGTGTTACTATTTTTCATTATTATCTTCTACACTTTACAGACTGTCAATCAGTAAGGTTTCTTCTACTGTTGTTAATGCTGTATGAGTGAATGGTAGGACCTCCCACAAATTGTCAGTCAATTGTAGATTGGTGTCAGTCAGTTGTAGGTGTCTGTCCAGGTAAAAACATACAGGTGTTGCAGAAATAAAGTGGTATGTGATGGGTCTAATTAGGCAAGAAATATAATTTGAATATATTGTCATATTCCTCTAAAAGTAGTAGCTGTACTACTAGTTAGAGAGATTAATTCATCTGTGCAATTAAGGATCCTCCTTAAGGATTCTCTTTTTAAAAGGATTCTCCTTTTAATACAATGTGTATTTTAAACATGATCTTTAAACCAGAAGTTAGGGTCTTCAGATAGATGAACAAAGAGAATTTCCAAGAAGCATAAAATCATTCCTCTGATGGTAGTTTTTCTTCTCTGTTAGATGCATGAGAGCATGTGCAATGTTCCCATGGTTCCAGTTGCAGTAGGCATTTAAATTTCACTTACGGCATTGTTCCTACCTGTCTTACTGTCATGGTTTGACTCTGGCTGGATGCCAGAGATTCACCCACAACCTCTCCCGGAGGAGAAAAACTGAAAAAAAAATATCACAGGCAAAACAAGGCAAGCTACAAGTCAGAAATATAAAGGATTTATTTATTAACTAACAAGATCAGAGCTT
>WEKX01006964.1:16551-39257 GCA_013390025.1 Pitta sordida
TCAACCAGTCGAGTCACTGGATCATAAAAGGAGATCAAGTTAGTCAGGCAGGACCTGCCTTTCTGAAATCCATGCTGACTAGATCCAATGTCATTTTTGTTCTGCAGTTGCACACAAGACCATCTGTTCCATGACTTTGCATGGGACTGAGGTCAGGCTGACTGGTCTGTAGTTTTCCTGAGTTCATGAGGTAGACAGCACCTACCTGTCTGCTGTTCATCTATCTGTAAGACCATAGAGGAACAGATAGACAGCTGTTTAAAGGCACACACAAAAGAGGAATGAATAAAATTCTAAGTAGGAAAAAATAGGACTAGATGAAAGAAAAAGAAAGTGGGATCAGTCTTGGCAAAAAAGGAACTTGGTATTTCTCTTCCCTTTGTCTTTGCATTTTTCTATTTACTGTAAATAGCATGAAACCTATGAAATCTAAATGCTGATCCTTGTGCAGAATAACACACTAATTCTGGGACAATTTAACCTATTCTGGTTTTTGGTCTGTAGTCTGCACCTACTGGACCAAAGTTTGCTAATGGCACAACTCATGCTCCACCTGATGGATTTTTGTTTTCCTTCAGTTTTTTGCATTTTGTTTGTGGGTAGGTTTTCAAAACTGCTGCATGAAAGGAGATCAAGTTAACCTCCACTTAGATAGTATTGTGTGCAAAGTTGCATACACACAAACACACACACACAGAAATCATAAACAAATGAGATCTTTCCTTCTACAAACTGAATTCAGTATTCTACAGTATGTATGTAACAATGCAAACTGTATTTCTGGTCAATGGGTTATTTTTAATTCAAAACCTTGATTCATTCACTGAACAGGTGGTCATGGAACTAGATCTGTGCTCTTAAGCAGGTTATTGTTGATGCAATTTCTCTTTCTAATAATATCTGGTCTTTACCGAAGTGGGAACAGGGTGAAGAAGCAGTATAGAGGACTCTTCCTCCACTCTTGTCCTCATTCCCTTCTATTTCCAGTAATTCAACCCCAGTCAGTCTTCTTTCTTTCCTCTTTCCAGTTCTGCTCTCCATCATCACTCAACTCCTTCTTCACAGTAAGGCATGACAGAGCCTATCTTGAGTTGAGTTGAGTTTCCTTGAGCCCACCCCCTCAAGATGGTAAAGTCATGACTCCAAAACATAGACCAGTTTCCTGCTGATTACTGTGTCATCAATGAACAGTGTTGATGACAAAAAGAGTTATTAGCTTTTTCTTTTAGCATCCAGTGCAATTTTTCGTGGTCTTATTCTCAAACCCAAGATAGTTTGAAGTGTCTGAGGTAACAGAAAATACCATTCTGCAGTATTTAACCTTTAAAAAACCAGCCAAGATACTCTCAAGTTCCATTTTCTGACATGCTTAGATGTGTGTCAGGAGGTAGTTCTACCAGTCCTGACAAGAGTGGAAATATTTATATTTGGTATTTCTTTTTTTTTTCTTTTTTTCCTCAGCTATCTTAATGTGAGATTACTGGCATGCTTTCTACTCTTCACCCCATTAAGTAACTGAATTTTCAGTACTCATAAGCATGAATCTTAGTATCAAGAAGAAGACATATTCTTATTCACATGTTTATTAAAGCATTTCATACTATTACAAGAAAGTTGTCAACTTTTCTATTCTACAGAATTAATTAGTTCATACACTCTGAAATCGTAGTTTCATGGCACACTGAGACTAAAAATCATGGAATAGATTGTGTTGCAAGAGACCTTTAAACGCCATCTAGTTCAACACCCTGCAATGCACAGAGATATTTTTGACTAGATCAGGTTGCTCAGCGCCTCATCCACCTGACCATGAATATTTCCAAGGATGGGTTCTCCACTGCCTTCTGAGCAACCTGTAAAAAACTGCTTACAGCTAGTCTAATTTGACCCTCTTTTAGTTTAAAACTATTACTACAAAGATATGAAACAGAACAGGTTCCAATATGGTACCATTAGAGCAGGTAGTTGTAAACAGCAATCAGGTCGCCTCTGAGCCTCCTCTTCTCCAGGCTGAACAACCCCAGTTCCCGTAGCCGCTCCCCTTAGGGCTTGTCCTCCAGTCCTTTCACCATCCTTGTCGCCCTTCTCTGGACCCTCTTAAGCAGCTCAACATCCTTCCATGCAGGAGCAATTTGTATGAATACCAGTGAATTCACCATCTTGAATAAAAACATTCTAGAGTCTTCAAAGTCCTAAAGAAGCTGATTGTCATAGTTTTGATAGAACCTCAGTCTGTTTTAATTACGACTAATCCCCCTTTTAGTAAAACTCAGCACCATAGGGGCTAATGTCTGCACTAATAGTGTAAGACACTAGTATATTCATATATAGTTACACCCTGTCCTTCGCAAGGAATGGGACAGCCCACCGGCCTCGCAAAACCTCAAATTCGCAAATATGTGCAGGTCATTAATATGCATGCAGGCCACGCCCATTGCTCCACTCCCAGTCAATCAGGAGCACTGGGGAGCCTCTTTGACTCCTCCCCACGGGCTCTTGCAGCACANTCGGGATCGCAAATGGCGAGGTTGCAATGCACTGGGGACGTACTGTATATAATACATAGTCTCTTGACACACCTGTTAGAGCAGGATGTTTACAGAATGTAAGCCAAAGAAACCAAACAGTAAGGACTAGCTTTGTTGAAGTAATTTTGTGCTATACATTCCTAATGGATTGGAACAGGTTTGAGAAACAGTTTATGAAATACTGCAGGTAGAAATGCAATGTACTACTCATATAAACACTCAAGAAGATGAAGAAATTATAGATATAATAAATTCCCGATGTACTGTTCTCTAACAATTACTTTTAAGACTTTTGCTGATCAGGTTTCTTTTTTCACGTTCTGGTTTTATGACAGAATCATAATTAATTCAGAATTACCACCTTTTTTAAGAATCTGTGCTGTATGTCTGTCCTTCATGGGCTTCGCCACAGGAAAAATGCTTCTTAACTACAGCATCCTCTGGAATAATTAGAAATACATAGCTGATTTCTTTTCTAGCCAATTCTTCTACTCCAGGAAACCTTCTACTCCCTCCAAAGTTATGACACCTTTTTACCACTGTTCAACAGTAACTGTTAAGCATTTTTAACTGAAGGCTTCAGAGAATAATTGGTTGATGTGCCAGCCATTTATTCTAAATGTTTGAATTCATCTTTCTGGATCATTCATAGTTTAGGTGGGACAAAGTGGATAAATTCAGTAAAATGCAAAAGAAATCAGAAGAAAATGAAACTCTCTTCTTCCCCATTACTATAGCAACTCCAAGGCAAATTCCTTTTTTGTAGTAAGGGTTGAAAACCACTGCAATTAAGCAAATTTAAAAAGCCAAACTGTACTACACAATCTGAGCAAGTCATGATAAAAATCCAGGCAAGTGTCACAAAGATGGTATTTCTCTGATATTTCTTCATACTTTGTTCAGATTTCACACAGAAAAAGATGAAGATTAGTTAACATCTAGATATGAATAATAGAAATTAAAATACTAAAGGTGCTGAGAATAGAAAAATGTAAACTAGTAATTTCATTTTATTTAGGTTTGACATAGTAATCTGGAATTAAAAAGTATAAAATATATTAAAATGATCTGAATTTTCTGACTTGCAGGAGCGAGATGCTGAAAACTAAGCTTTTCTGTTTTTTCTAAAATATACTGCCATATCAGTTCAGTGTCTATCATAATAGCTGTCATTCTATTTCCAGCACTTTTGAGTAATGATGCTTGAATTTAGACCTTATCTGTGTGTTGGGTGAAAAAAAACCCAAAACATTGTGTATTAGTGTGTAGAAACGAGACAACTACACATAGTTGGTCTCTAAAACTCCTCCTGTTTTGCAGGGAATAGTCTACCTTATAGATAAATTATACTAAGCAGCATTGCATACCTCTCCATCTATGACTTCAATTTTTAAAACTGAAAGAAAACAGCTGCTCGTCCAGCAATAAAGGAGGAATGTAAATGTCTCTCACTGCTTTGCTCTTTTTCTTAACTGTAAGAGTGTAGAGAAACTTCGTCTATCTTGCATTTAAAAAAGAGTAAATATATAATAGGGAAGAAATCTGTCCACCTACCTTTAAGTCATGAACCGTAAAGCCTGGTAAAAATAAAAGGTAATGCAAAATTCAAATACAAACAAAAGGAAACATTATGATTGTTGCTTCTTTATTTCTGGCAGCAAATGAGATAATGATAAATATACATAAGATTTTCTATTTTGAAGTCTGATTGGGACAGAATTCTCACTGCCATATTTATTACAGAGAAACTCTTGCATTTACAGGAACAACTGAAATGGTGGATACAGAAGGATTTCTCAACATCTTTAGCAGTAGTTTTTTCTCACGAGCTGATATTGCTGGTCACCTTCATGAAAATATGCATCAAGTAATATTGCCTGAACAATAACAGTTTGTCAAAAGGCTTTTCCTTCTACAGTCATCAAGACTGCAGAGCAATTTCTGTGCTTCAAACAGAGAGTTCTGGAGATATCTTGTCCTGAAACAGAAAATAAATATAGGAAAAATGGTCTTACCATGCCATGCTGTGTATTCCATCTCTGATAAAGAAGCTAGAACATCTTTTCTACAGGTTCAGAGAGCTGGTATGGAGGACTAAGTTTGGGTCTAAGTGTAAAATGAGAAAACTCCAGAGGATATGATCGAGGTTCTCTATTTTTTATACAGATATTAATCATAGATGTATTCCTTCCTACTTGATATCAAAACATGGTTCTGAACATATTTGATCATCTTCTGGTGAGAGCTACTCCACCTCGTGCCAGAAGAGGGTGGTCTTCTCTTTCACCACAACTACATGGCATAGTAACTGTTTTGGGTTGAACTACCCTTGTTTTCAGAGTTTATTCAGATTGAACCTTTTTTCTTTGAAAAAAAAGTACTTAGCATTCCAGATGTGACTTACAAATAAAAGCACCTTCACTAGGTCCATGTGTTTTCACATGTGCACAGCATGCTTTATCAGCACAACCATGAAAAGGCAGTACCGGCCTGAAATTTCTTAAAAATTACTCTGCATTAGACCTAATTTTCTGATTGTGACAGGGAGTTAAGAGGAACTCAGAACACAAGAAGCTAAAGATATATTTTAATAATAAGATAATAGGGTTACTTAAAGTTACCTTATTAGATTCTGTATTTAATTCTGCTTATTTTAATGTTGCACAACTAACACCACCTTTCCTATAATACTCTTATAAATATGATGTGTGGCAGTCTGAGGAATGCCTGACTCTGTCTGGACTCTACAGGGAAATAGGTTTTTGGGAAGCATTTTAAGTGAAAAGGAAGATGCATGACTTACGTTTTTTTCTCAGCATGTAGCAGGGAAAGACATCTAGAAATGCAATAAGAATTGCTAAAATGAATGGGAAGCAGGAAGACAGAGCATAATTAATTCAGCATTCTTTATAATAATCTTACAGAAGAAGAAAAGAGATACCTAAAGTGTCTGATTTTAATTGCTATTCGTGTATTGTTGCAGAGGTTGAAAAAACAAAAGAATGTGATCAATCACCTCAGAAAGACAATGCCATTAGCAGTATTCAGATCCATGACCTGAATAGACCATGATAAAACAGCCATAAGTGTGGCAGCTTCTTCCATATCCAGATAAAAGAATGGTTTGGGCATTTCAGTGGTTACATTATTCAAATAAAGCCCCAAACTTTATAGGAGTTTAAAAATATACAGCAATCATCTTTCTACAACTTGCTATAGCCTGGGACTATCTAGCTGAGTTAGGTCTCAGAATGGTAAATGGCCACCACCATTGCTAATGTAGAAAGAAGGTCCTTGGAGACATAATTAAAAGTCTAAAGAGGAAACTGTCACACCACTGGAAATAAAGAAAAAAAAGAAAACCCACCAAGGGACAGAGATCAAATAAAACAGAACAGTATTTTACTCCATTCCATTATATAGAATAATTAAAACCCAATATATTTGTTCCTACAGAAAAACAATTCTGAATCAGTTAATTTGTATATACACAATCCACATCATATGGAAATGACACCTTTTATACCGGTCTGCCAAGACATTTGCAGGTATAATCACAAAGATCAGTTAATCAGCTTGAGCCAAGGGATCCATTGAAGTTTGAGTTCCGATCTAAAACCTGAAGTATATGATACATCTTATCCCTTCTCAGACAACATTCAGTTCTATCTTGGAGGAGTGCAGCAGCTCAAAGAAAGCTTCAAATAAATTTGAGCTGTCATGCCACAGGTCAGTAGTTGAAGACTTCAGGAGGTGAACTGCAGGCACAGACAACAGCTGCAGAAAGTAAATGTTCTGTATTGCAGTATTGTTTTGCAATTAAAATATAGTCCTGCAAGAAGAGTAAAACGAAGTGTTGCCTATACAATTTTATAAGCAATGTTGTGTGAGAGACCAAAGCTCTAGTAAGAATGCTGCTTTTAAAATTTTGCACAAGCTGGAGCTTATACAGGGGTGTATCTCAAAGCTGTCCATATCATTACCTATATAGCTCCTAAAGCGTACCACACTCTCTCAGCTTGACAACAGACAGTAAAGGCTCCAGATAATGAATATTTCTAAGCTACAAAGCAAGTACCATCAACCCTCTTCCACTTCCCGTCCCCCATATTGCAGCTTCACATCTTAGCGGTGTGATTTTTCAGTGATTAAGGAGGCCTGTTTTGCAACTGTGCATGCGCAACCAGTCATGAATATGCAAATTTCCCCCCCCCCCCGTGGCCATTCACACCGCAGCTTGGCTCGGCTTGCGGCGGCTGCCCGTGCCACAGCTTGGCTCAGCTCAGGGCACCCGACCACGCTGCCGCAGCGTGCGCCACTCCTGCAGCGGCTTGGCTCTCAGCGAGGAGGTTTCAGGCAGATTTACACACTCTCAGGTTAGACGTGGTGTCCACGATTTTCTCAGGTATGGAGAGACCAGGTCTACCCACCCGGAGAGACACCAAGACAGCGGCACAGGTGGCTCCCTGCACCAGTGTCCTCAGCTGAGCGGAAAAGGGGTTTTCCCGGGGTGGGGTGGCTGTGGGTACCGGGAAGCGCTGATACAAACACCGACACACAGCAAGGCAGTTCCAAAACAGTGCTGGAGTGCCAGGGGGCCGTGTGAGGGTGCAGGGCAAATTTGCATATTAATGAGCTGCCAATCTACATGGATGGAGAGCTTTGCAGGTAGGGGGCAAGACCCGTGGTACCGTGGTATAGGAGACCTGACTGTATATTACTGCCAATAAGCCTCCAATTGAAGCAAAAATCTTAAAGAGCTAACTAAAATATTTCAAAAGTAACAAGTAAAAAAAAAGTCCACAAGCTTCTGACATGAGGCCAGAAAGTGGTGCTTATATGTCTTCTATTTTCTATATGTCTTCTATTTCTGTCTACAGAAGGAGTAAAAACTAATGCATAATATCAACCAAGTGAGGAATGAATACTAAAGTAACTAAATAATGACATCTAGTTAATCTGATTTCAAACATTTTAAAAAACAGGACTAGGAATAAATGCCAGGGATGTGTCAGGAAGAAAACTAAAAAAATGTTGCATCTTTGACAACTTGTGTGGCAGCACAGAAACATGAACATAATGACATATGGGGGAGATCTCAGGAAAGATTACACAAATGCTTTGGCAGCAAACTATCAAAACAAGATCCAAAAATTAGATAAAAATGAATGTTGTAAGATATAAAGGTTATACGGATAGATAATAAATTTCATTTCTTTTTCTTAGTGGAATACATAATGCACTTAAACTTCCCACAGGAAATTCACTTAAAAAACTCCTTGCTTAACAGTACATGTACATGGTCAGGAAAATAAAGATCAGACTGAAGGTATGGCAGAGAGAATTCCACAGAATTGCCATATATGGTTAAGATCTTTGAAAAGAAATACAGTTGTGCCTGCTGCATTGTGACCTCACATTGCAACCCCATGGATTTGCGAGGAAAATTTCTCGCAGTTCAGTTTCAGGCATTTACGAGGTTCCCGGGCTGATGCATGCGCAGTGCCTCTGCTCCACTGAGGGGCGGTGCCGGTGGTCCCTCTGGGGCAGGACTGGGCTGGCCCTGCAGGGAGGGCGTGCAGTTTCTATGGCTCGCCTGGGGCTGTGGAATGGGGATGGCCACTGTAGAAGACAGAGTAGGGTCCTGTGTGGAGTGAGGCACCAGGTGGGAATGAGTCCTCCACCTGCCTACGCTTAATGAATGCAGGTCCCTGGGTGTCACTCGCCCGCCCATGTGTGTGGAGCGTCTGTGAGCTGTGAGCGGGCAGTATTTGTGTGTGTGCGTCTGTGTTACTGTTTCCCTGGCTACAGGCAGGAAAGGGAACTGCCCCAGTAAAGTGGGGCTCGCCGCAGCGTGTCAGCAGGACATGTTCACTCTGCTTCCGCAGCCCGCCCACAAGGCTGGGACACAGGCCAAGACACAGGGCCGGGATGCGGCAGGCACAAGCACAGCAGCCAGGGGAAGGGTGGGGAGCAGCAGCACAGGGTTTGTGCTGCTGGTGGCAGATGCGGAAGTGGCAGCATGGCCAAAGAGAAGTCTAGGGATTCTCAGGCGGGGTCTCCTGAGGCAGACAGGGCACAGAAACGCTTCTCTTTCCTCCCCTGTGCTGCGAGAGCCCATGGGGATGAGCCAAAGAGGCTCCCCCAGCACTCCTGATTGGCTGGGGGTGGAGCAATGGGTGTGGCACGCATGCATATAGTGACCTGCACATATTTGCAATTTTGACGTTTCATGAGACCTCTGACATGACCCATTTCTCGCAAATGAGGGAGTATAACTGTAATCCCTGAAAGGTTTATTATTTACCAAACAATATTTCTATACTTAGTTTCTGTTCTTACTATAATTAGCTACAAAAAACATGTGATGTTAGAGAAAATATAAGGCATCAGAAAAAATCTACTGGGGAAATTCTGATCCTAGCATCTTCTTCAGGAAGAGAGTTTCTCTCACTGAGTACATTAAATGAGGGCGTAGTACCATAAAGAAAAGATCCAAGACCAGTTAAGTGAACTGAAACGAGTGGATTAGAAAACCACCAAATTAACAGATATAACTAGTATGGGAAATAAACATCCTCCCACAAACCCACCACATATGCTTGCAAAAGACGAGAAGACAAAATGATTTGTCATAGTGATTGAATTACATTTGAGCAAGCAATCCTGCAAGTATCAGTGTTCATTAGAATCTATCATTAATCAGAATTTCTTCAATACAATGTGGCATTTCACTTATGGCAAAAAAGTTTACCAGCTATGATAAAGAAAAAAAAATCACACATGCAGATATTTAATTTCCTTTAGAACAACATAAAATATTTATCTGAAACTTCAGTCAAGCTATGGATAATAGAGAGAAAAAAAGACAACATCAACACAGAACAAGTTCTAGAAACTGGATCACTCTAAAGCACATGTACCAAAATCCAAGGAGATTATCAGTTTTGGCAGGCAAATTGACAGGAATAAGAACCTCATTTTAATGGAGAAAAATTTCTGGTTCAATTACTAATGAGAAAAAAGGAGAGGGACATTAAGAACAGGACCCTCAGAACTCTGTAGTGCTTGATAAAGAAAGAAGTATGGAGGACCTAATGTTCAGTATAAAAAAAATTATGCGTATGTTTTTAAATTAATTTAGCAGAAATGAAATGGGTTCAGAATAAGAGATGTTTCAAAAATCACCATGTTGATATTGCTAATATGATATGGAATAAATATGTTGTAAGGCTTTTAATTTCTTTGATCTACAAAATCTAAGTTTTTGAAACCTCAGCCTTCGACAATATGCATACTATCTGTATTTTTTAGGCTTACTACAGCTATGGTCATATGGCTTTATTAAAACAGATTTTCCAAATTTAGATCATACATTCTTAGTCAGCACTTCCTCCATGGCATTTGGTCAAACAATCTGAAAATAACAATAAATTGTGGCTGCCTTAATACAGTTGTGTTGTATGAAGCATTATAGAAAATTTCACAGTTTTAAATGCATATAAATGTCAAGTTTACATCTTGGATTTTACACACACCAACAACCACCTTGTATTGCTGTTTTCTTCTGAACACCTAAACCTGGGAGCCAAACTATCTGGCACCACCCAGGGTACCAGAGACTGAAATACACAGAAAACCGGAAACCTGACGAAAAGTTATTCTGATTTTTAACCTAGATCAGTGGACTCCAACTATAAATCATTTACATGTATAACTATACTATTATTATATATTACAAAATATTAAAATAAAGAAATTACAAGATGATTATATAAAGAAAAATTAAATATGTACTTCACTTTTATTTATTGGTTGTACTACATGTATTTTCTTCCTTTACCCCACTGGATTATTGTGTGTTTGCCCGACTTCAGAGACTACTAGACTAAACCACTGAGCAGTGATGTAAGTTCATTATAAGACTGGTTTATTTCACCTCATATGAATGGGGCCTAGCATAGGTTACACTTTCATCTTAGAAACATCTTCTTATTTTTTCCTCAGTCTTAACTATCTTACAGTTTACAGAGCTGTTACAGACTGCTTCTATTGCCTCTGGAACCACTCATACTGTCCCCAGTGTTGGCAATTAGCAATCATGGCCTTAATTAGCTCAGCCCACCTGGCTATTTTGCTACTAATAAATCAATTAATTCAAATCACATGGAGAAACTTCTGTGTAGTACCACAGCTTAATCACTACTGGTCATCCTCCTATATGACTATTTTATGTCCTGTATCCAGGCTGGATTTGTATTCTTCACTGATATGCAGCCTGTAAAGCAAGTACAGAGTGTGCTTAGTGTTTTTAATGTACGTAGGGATTTTGCAAAGGCCTCAGCAGAGTGCAAAGGAGAAACTTGGGATGTAAGCTATAAACACTTCAGCTCCTGAGTAAACTGCTCATCTCAGTTTACTCAGGAGCCTTCATTACTACTCCATTTTTCAGTTCTTGATGTAAGTAAAACAAGCTTCTAAAACCAGGGTATCTTTGTCATTGGGATCTCTGAGGAGTTTCTTTCTATTTTTTTCTCTAGAAATTTCTGCCCTGGGGGCTATGAAGCTATGTGATCTTGTACTTATATCCAAACACGTCCCCTTCCTGTTCTCCATTCTTTCTGGAAAGCAATTGCCTTGCTCTTTCTTTATTCATCTTTCTTAGCCAGTGTCAAGAGGAAGGACATAAAAAACCTGTAAGAACAAAAGACATTTTACTGTCTGGCATTTTCTTCTTAAGCACAACTATATGTTTTTTGCACTTGGCCCTGTGTCAGTCAGGCAGAGTTCTGCTAAACATGCTATTTTTGCCATACTGTTGTTTTCCTTTTCTTCTCCTCCCACATAAAGTGCCTGAATACCACTTTGCCCATGACAGGTTAGAGAGATTTTCACTAAACTTACTTTTCTTTATCAAAAATGAAGAATCTCTACTTCTATATTGACACACCTTCAGTTCTGGAATACAAAATTACTGCAACTTTGCTGGAAAGCGTGGAAAGACATGCAGAATACCGCACTATGGAGTAGCTGAGCTGTTGGTTACAGCTACAGATGTTCATAGTCAGAGCTTTTCACCACTTCCTCAAGAAAATCTCAAGAAAAGGTCTGAGAAAACCCCTTGTTTCCCATTTTTTTACCACTTATTCTGGGGACATTAATCAGCCTAAAGGTGTGTAATTTACACAGTGTTTTCAGGGCTGGGGAAGAAAGGGGACACAAAAATAAACCAGGAGATCAGAGGTTTATCAAGAGTAGGCTTTTCAGCCAAGCACATAGTTCTGAGTAGCACAAGCCTGATAGTTTATGTCCTTGAAGCTTTGTGACTTGCAATGTTGCATTGACATTTGATAGGTAAGTAAATAATCTCTTCAATTAGCATAATACTTTCCAACTTCAGAGGAGATGGAATGACCTGTTATAAAATAAAAATTATTTTTAACTCATGCCCTACATAGGCAGTACAAAAGAATACAGATTAAATCCCATGGGCTACTCTACCTATCATCTAGGCCTCCTTCTGAAGCTGAATACTCTGACTCTTGGTTGACTTCTGCAGGCCTGAGCTTGTTCTGCTGTGGTACCCTGTGCATTACTTAGTATATTTGTGTTTGTGGCAGCTCTTTGGTCTCTTTATGGCATTTTTCACTTTCGTATTTAGTGAGTAGGTAACTGCTGTGAACATAGCTTCTTTGAAACACAGGCCAAAAATTTCTAGGATTTCTAGAAGGCTAAATCTTTTGCCATGTGTATTTTCCTCTGAATATTTTCCATAATCAGTGACCCCATAACTGACCCTATCACTATCTTTTTTTCTGGAGGTATCAGTCCTTCAGCAGTTAACTAAATGCCTCTCAGTATCTTCTCTGTGACTCCTGTTCATCCTTGCCAGGCGACAATAGCTGCCACCTTCCTTATGGGTCCTTGTTCACAGGTTATTCTAAGTTGGAAGGGACCCACAGGATCATCTAGTCCAACTCCCAAGTGAACGCCCACCCAGAGATCAGACCCACAAGTGTGCAACTATGGGCACCACGTTCCATCCATTCAAGCCTCCCACCACCTGGACCATGTTGCTGAGCTCCTCATTGAGTCTTCTCTTAAACACCTCCAGGGACGACGACTCCACCACCTCCCTGGGCTGATTGAGATTTGTCACTTTTTATTTGCTTCAGATTTGCTAGTTTCTATCAATACTTCTCTAACCACTAGTAATCCATAGCCTGCAGATTTTCCCTTGCTGAGGTTGAACACCTTTATACCTAAATTCTTCACCCACCTTTGTGAATCAGTAATGTCTGTCATATAGTAGGTGCCTTTTCTGAGTGCTGTATGAATGACTGGCTTTCATGAAGGAATGAAGGAAGTCCAGTAATTATACTGGAGCTTTATTAGAAAACTTTCCATTGCTACAAATGGTTGATTTCCTTTTCCTTGCTGGTCATATTCTGAAGTAATATAGAGTAAATATACCTAGAGTAGACAGTAAATTGATCGGAAGCTTTCTTTGCTCCCAAATGTTACAAAGGCATATGATTTGCTCGTGGCACTTGAATGCAGTTTTTTGAGCAGTCTTCCAGGGAAGGAACAAAAGCATCCACACAGAAAATTAAAGACTATCTTAGACATCACGACCATTACCATAACATGTTATTTTACTATATGATGCAACTCATAGCATTGTGAATGTTAGTTCTCCACATAAAATAATTTGATTGCTCTTCCCTAGTAGCTGCGTTGTATTTAGTATAATTTTTCATAGTGCTAAAATCTTAAGGGAAATATTCCTTCAATATACAAAACTAAGTGAAAATTAAATTAAAAATGATCCAAGACTGGTTTGGAAGCAAATGGAAAAAAAAGTGGTTTAGGGCAGGTGAATCAGATTACAGTGAAAAACAAGAAATATTGTAAAAAAACCTCTGTAAAAGATTTGAAAGACACTTGAATAAATGCCCCAGATAAGGAAAAAAAAAGGTAAAATGCATGGTGAAAAAGGATTCATTTACTATACTATAAATTTATATATATATTTATTATAGCTCATCAATATCATCCTGTTTGAATCTGTCCATCTATCCAGCTGTCAGGGTCCCACTGCAGAGCCCTCCTGCCCTCTAACAGATTAACACTTACTCCCAACTTGGGGTCATCTGCAAACTTACTGATGAAGGACTCAATCCCCTTGTCCAGATCATCGATACTACACAGGACTAGGCCCAACACCGATATCTGGGGGACACCACTAGTCATTAGTGACACTGCTGAGATACAGTTGTGGGAAGAGTAAGGAAAAAACTCAGTGAACAGAATCTATTTAACCTCTTGTAGCAAAGGTAGGCAGATGGATGCAAAGCAAACTAATCATGTATGTGAAGTTCTCTGCTAAATGAAAGGAAAACAATTGAACATGTAGAACATACAAAGAAGTGTAAGAGCTTGCAGATAAAGTAAACAGGAATAGGTAACAGAGAAGGGTACACAGTCTCTCTTGCTTATTTCTACCCTACTTTTCATGTCATTTCTCCAAGTAAAAAGTAGTATCTGATATGTCTACAGCAGGGGAAGTTTAGGTTGGACGTTAGAAAAAGATTTTTCACTGAAAGAATGATTCAGCATTGGAACGGACTGCCCAGGGAGGTGGTGAAGTGTTTTTAAAAAGAGACTAGATGAGGCACTTAGTGCTTTAGTTTAGATGATGTGAGAGCATTAGGTAATAGGTTGGACTTGATGATCTCAGAGGTCTTTTCCAACCTTGTTAATTCTGTGATTCTGTGTCTCAGCTATGTCTTTTGTACCTCTCATCTACTGTGCTCTTCCTAACAGCAGAAGAGTGCACACTGGAGTGTTTAGGAATATTTTTATAATTAGATAAAAATTTATCCTGCCCTATGTTTACAGGAGATGTAACAAATGCAAATTGGTATTTGAAGTGGAAATTGGTAAAATAGGCACAGAATTCCACAATGCCACAATGCCAAGAAATCTTGATATCCTGTACAGATAATTTTTTTTTCTTTTTGTTAAAAGCTGCAGTATTCCAGTAGAGTGTATTTCACAGAATATGCTGGGTTGGAAGGAACTCATTGAGTCCAACTCCTGGCCCTGCACAGGACCATTCCCAAGAGTAATACCATGTGTCTGAGAGCATTGCCCAAATGCTTTTTGACGTATAGCAAGTTCATGCTGTGACCACTTCCCTGGGCAGTCTGTTCCAATGCTCAACCACCCTCTGAGTGCAGAACCTTTTTCCAACCTAAACCTCTCCTGACATAACTTCAGGCCATTCCCTTGGTTCTGTCATAGTCATCACGCAGAAGAGATCAGTGACTGCCTCTCCTCTGCCCCTCATAAGGAAGCTGTAACTGCAATGATGTCTCCCCTCAGTCTCCTCCTCTCCAGGCTGGACAGAACAAGCTCCTCATACAGTTTCCCCTCAAGACCCTTCACCATCTTCACTGCCCTCCTTTGGACATTCTCTAATTTCTTTATGTCTTTCTTATACTGTGGTGCCTAAAACTGCACATAATATTAAAGATGAGGCTACACCAGTGCAGAGCAGAGTGGGACAAAGCTCTTCCTCAACTGGCTGGCAATGCTTTGCCTGATGCTCTCCTAGGGCATGGTTGGCCCTCCTGGCTGCCAGGGCACTGCTGACTCATATTCAACATGCCATCGAACAGAACTGCCAGGTCCTTTTCCATGGCATTGCTTTCCAGAATCTCATTCCCCAGGCTGCAGGTACATCCAGGATTGCCCCATCGCAGGTGTAGAATCCACTTCTTCCATTGAACTTCATACATTTGGTGATTGCCCAGTCCTCTGATTTATCAAGGTCTCTCTGCAGGGCCTCTCTGCCTTTGAGGGAGTCAACAGCTTCTCCTAGTTTTGTGTTGTCTGCAACCACCCTTAGTATCCCTTACAGTACTGCATCCAAGTCATTTATGAAGATGTTGAAGAGCACAGGATCGAGGATGGAGGATCTAGGATGGAGTTCTGTGGAACCCCACTAGTTATCAGTCTGATGCTGCCTCATTGACTATCACCCTCTGTGCTCAGGTGGCTAAGAGGGCCAATGGCATCCTGGCCTGTATCAGGAACAGTGTGGTCAGTAGCATTANCAGCTGAGTATACATGTCTCTGCTCCTGAAAGTTGGAAATTTCTTGTACTACCCATTTTACACCAGAGGAACTGAACTACGAAGATCCTGTAAATTGGCTTAGGTCATGCTAAGACGAAAATCAAAATTGAGCCGAATTTTCTCATGCATGCCTGGAGGCGCCCCATGAGACACAACTCTTCTAGAGTAACTGGTTTAGTGTTTGCACATTTGTTATGTACCTCTAGTTGTGAATCAAATACTTTTTAATACGTAAAAATAAGGGCAATCTTCAGAAGTACTTTTGTTGATTCAAAGAATTCATAATATGCATTGACAGAATCCTTGATTTGAAGACATGCTCGCTACTAATAAAAGGCATTCCAATGTAAGAAGTATATTTACTAATGTCACATACATTATAGAAATTATTTTATGTGGAAAACAAGTGCAGTAATTTATGTATTTCCATGTCAATTTTCCTTCATCTAAATACTCCATCTTCCTTATTTTTAATTCATGGAAGATATTGTACCTCAGGATAGAAGGCAAGAGAGCGAAACATATGTAGCTTGAGGGTTAAAAGAGAAGTTGTAGTTGATGTTATTAGTCTTTGGAGATTATACCATCTAACATAGCAGAGGAAGTGGAGGGAGGCTGAGAATACAGCACTGTATGGTGACTGGAGAAGCAGAAGCCAAGAAAAACATGAGAAAATTACAAAACTAGATCAAGGAGAGGAAGTACATAGTTAAACAAGGCACTTGGAAGCATTAGATCACTACTGGAGGCAAAGTACATTGGGACAAGCAATTTTGAAAAATTCTATGTACTCACAAAATAAATTCTGCACTGGGTAAAACTAAGTGCCTGAGACATGTAAATTGTCTAGAAGTAGAGCTGTCAGTGTTACAAAGTATTAAGTGTTGAATGAGTCATGTTCACAGGTGTTCTTTAAACTGCTTGCTTATAATTAAACATCCATACACTCTCTTTGTATACTTTTGATTGTTGACCAACCACTTTTTGTGGTTGATCTACTAAAAATAATGTAAACTGCTTTATTAGACACTATCAACATAAAATTCCCTGCAGTGTTTCAATAGGAGATAACTACTTCCTGAGATGGACTACTAGTTCCTTCTAAGAGAACTGAATGCAGTTACTTTTGTTCACTTCATGTATTCAGCAAAATTTTGAGTATTATTTATTTCTACTTATTGACCCTTTATCAATGTTGTTTTGGGAAATCAAAGACAGAATTTATTTTAATATACTAAAACAACCCACCTAAAATATACAGTAGATGTTTGCAATTTCTTTTAAAATACAGACATGGACTTAATCTGATTTTCTTTGTGGCGCTTTACACTAAAGAGCCCTGTGTTTGTGGAAATCAAAGAAAATATACCTATTTGTCTTAAGTAACAAAAGCAACAACAATAATGCTGTTTTCAATCTTGCTGTTTATCTCAAATAAACTACAAAGCCTAAACAGCTGACAGAATAGATAACAAACGTGCGTTTTCTACCCCACTGTACAACTGTTTTTTCAAGCACACACACAAGACTTTACCCAAAAGTAGAGAAAACAAGGAAGAAAGAAGTCTTAATCTAAGGTGTCCAAAATACAGTAATACCTTGAATATTGTGGCGTTTCAGTTCCGAGATCCACATGTGAAATGTGAAATAGGATTTATCCATATACAAATGTGGCCCGCCTGACATCCCACCCCCTCAGCATTGGCTTGATGCCCACCTGTCCCAGGGTGGGGGTGCTCTGGGCTCCTTGCCTGCCTCCAGTAGCCATGGCGGAAGTGCTAGGCTGTATTTCCTACCCCACGCCGCGACATCAGGATGGGTGCGAGTGACACCACGGATGCATCCTAGGAGAAACCCCAAAATTTCACACAAAATTTGAAGTGAGAAATAGTGAGGTATTAGAGTAAACTTTTCACATTCAGTAATAGCAGCTGTGTATCTCTTGAATTATAAATATTTTCTTTCCTAGCTCTCAGCATGGAAATCTGACTGCAAATAGAACTGATTTTAATAACATATGATTGAGGGAAGTTCATAAGATACATGAACACCACCACAAATTATCAAGTGGGAATGAAGTATGCTCATTCCTCATATGCCCTCATGCCCAAGTTCTGCATTAAAACATAAGGTGAATTTATTTAGAATTCTTGGCCCACCTACCAGATTTGTTTTACAGATCCAAGCTTCCCTTTGTGTGGAATCTGTTTGCATTCCCTGCATGGTTCAAAAGCATTTCTTCTTGAGGCTTTGTACTAATAAAGAATACTACAACTAATTCTATATGCCGAGCAATTTTTAAAAGTCAAATTCAGGTTCCTAGTACTGTTTGTATGCAATGAATTAATTTATTCAAAGACTTGCACCTTTGCAAGTGAATATATCTTAGGGGAGCCTTTACCTGAAAGCTGTCTTATTTTGCTGTCTGACTTTTATTTTGTTGCTTACATAAACACATTTCTGCAAGTAAATACTTTTCTATTCTGAACAGACCTGCAAGTTTCACAAATTTCTAATTGTATCTGTTATATGAAATGCATACTGAATATCACTCTCAACAGACCTCTGATTTCATAGTGTAATGACAAGTAGTATCTTGAAAGATTTACAGGAAGACAAAATTGGCCCTCAGTCCTAAAATTGTTTCTTCCAGTCGACACCATGATTTAAGAAGACCCGACTCTGCTCTGGTGGCAAGGTTGTAGTTAAACTTGAACGAGTAAGATTTTCAGGATACAAACAAGTACTGCACAGAAGTACTAGACTATCTACACTGGGTTTCAAGAGTCATATAAAAGGATTTATAGTGTGTCCCCAGGTTTCGTGGGTCTACAGGTCTGAATTTGAGCTGCAAATCCCGGGAACCATGAAGATAACACACTCATGAATATGCAATTAAGCCCCACCCATCACCCCCACCCCTCTCAGCTCCAGCACTCCAGAGGGTGTTCCTGGGACCACCCCACACTCTCCTGTTCTGGCTCAGGAAAGCAAAGGAAATGCCTTTTCCCCCTTCCCGACAGGGCAGTCCCAGGGAATTAGGAGGGAGCTCCCTGCAGCCGTGCTGGCACTGTGAGGAGTCCTGACTGTCTGCTGCCACAGTGGTGGTGGCGGCCTCCAGCTTCCGACTGATCGTGGGGCTCTTTTGAACATCCATGCAGTGGTGGTGGGCTGAGGACCCACCATGGGGCTGTGCATACCTCTGGGCGGAACACAGGGAACTCAAAGACTGTTTTCACATTTTATCAGGCAGATTTGCAGATTTGACCCCCGAAATATTGCAGCGAATGGGAGAATTTGCAAAAAAGGCAAACTGTGTTTGAATCTGAGGGGTGAGGGATGCTCGGGGCTTATTGGGGTGATTCTGGCTGCCCATTCCCCCTCCTCTGCAAGCAGCGGGTACTTGTGCTGTGGGCTATGCTACGGAGGTGAGACATCTTGCACCAGGAGCTCGAGCGGTACACTACAATGGGGGGCAGAGGCATCCTGTGCAGGGAGCTCAGCTGGGCTACACTGGGAAGGAGAGACATCTTGCGTTGGGAACTAGAGCTGTGAGCTACGCAGAGGAGGAGAGGCATCCTGAAGTGGAAGCTCATTGTGGGCTACATCGGCGGGGCAGAGGCATCCTGTGCTGGGAGCTCAACTGGGCTATGCTTCGGCAGCCATGGCCTGGCTGCTTCCAGGATGGTGCACGTGTGAGCAGCAGCTGAGGCAGACAATGACATGGAACGGGCATCCCCCCTGTTGCCAATGGGAGATGGCGGGAGGCCGAACCACACCAGCCCTGGCAGAGCTGCAGCCCCACCTTTCCTGGGACAGTCAGGTGTGAGCGATAGTTAGGTAGGGTTACCACTGATTAGGCAGTTAGGTAGAGTTAGGCAGTGAGGTTACTGCTGGATAGGTAGAGTTCCCGAGCTGGGGCTGATGGCAGCACTGTAAGCAGAGCATTCTGTCCAGGAGCACCAGCCTGACACAGTGCCACCTCGCTACCATGGCCATGGCAATGGGCAACGGGCAGTTTAGCTCTAGCCAGCCCTAGCACTCACAGTGCATGGAGTGGAGCAGAGCAGTCATAGTGGGGTGTGGTGGCAATGGATGAGCCCAGAGCCAGGGCTGGCCATGGCATGGCAAAGGGAGCCCTGGAAATGCCCTCCCCATCACCCAGGGGCTGCAGAGGGCAGGGTGACGGGTGGGGCTCATTTATATATCATGAGCTCATTCACATATTCACTAGCTGGTTTTCCTCGTGGCATGATCTGCACATCCGTAGACCTCCGCTTTTCACTAAGAAATGAAAAAAATTAATCCCGAAGGATTGAAACTGCAAAGATGCAAACTGTGAATCACCAGAGGTTTACTGTGTTAGATTGGATTCTGTCCTATTTTATAACATCTGTACTGTGTTTGTAATCAGCTGACAACCTCTGCATCAGCAGAGTCACTACTTGGCTCACCTGTGTCTTGATACACATGGCATGGAAGGGAGGAATTTTGATAATTGTGAAGTGGACCATAATTTTAGTAACAACTTTGGTGACATGGTAAAGCAATTTTATATTGTCTTGATAAACTGAAAGTGGCTAAGGAAGGTTTGTTTAAAAGTTATGGGCAAAGAACACCACAGAGCAAAGTAAAATAATTAAAAAAAAATTGTCTAGCATCTTTGATATTGTGTATTACATTAATATAGATAGGGATGTCAAGGTAGAGTGGAACATACACTGACTAGATTTTAGAAGGCAAATACTATTTTGAGCTGCATTATCATGAATATTGTATATCAAGTACAATAGCAAATTACTCTATTGTCTACAAATCACATGAGCCTTAAGCTAAAGACTATTTGCAAATCAGACTAGTGAACTTGCTGGCATTTAAGGTAAATTGAATAGTACTCAGGGAAAAGAAATAAGAGTGATAATAATTTTCAGAAATAAAACCTGTGAGAAATGCTTCCAGGAAAAGGCATCCTGTGGGGGTGTCAGTCTAAAAAGAATATGAGAAAGGTCTTCCAGTGTTTGGAAGTCTGCTGTGAAGTCTGTCTAGGAAAGGAGAAGACAGAATCAGTTTATTTATAGGAAAAAATACTTTTTTTAGCTATTAGGAAAATCTAAGATTAAAGGCAGTAAAGTACTGAAGGCTACTTAAAGGCCACTTAGGGAGGGTATAGTGGGATTTGTTAGAAAATTCTGAAACAACATCTCATAGAGATGTTTTATACATACCAATCTTGTCTCAGAATAGCTCAGTATTCCTGAGATCTGATCCAGATCCGAAACTCTGCAATTACAGGGATTCAAGGTGACATACAGATGGCACAGATTCAGTTTAAAATGAAGTAACATATCTTAGTTTGTTGCATGCAGTGGTGATGCTGAGTGGTATATGTCTCCTGCTCACTGTCATAATACCTGCTTTTCATCTGAAAGGCATAATACCAGTAAGACGCAGCTATTTTATATAGATGGATTTACTTTTCCTGGTATAAATAAATAAATTTAGAACCTAGGTTATTTTCCTACCTAAACCTTTATAGTAATTCTGTAAAATATTTTAAAGGCTAGAAGTGAGTAAGATAGTTTTGAATAAGGCAAATACAGTGAAGTATTATAAGAGCTAGAAATAGCTCATTATGTATTTATTTTGATGCCACTCTGCTTCTAATGAGACTCTGAGCTAGTTCAATACTGATGAATGGCATTTTCCTCTGAAGACTGGAAACATGTACCCTTTGGTATGTGCCTACAACAGAATTTCTGATTAAATGCCTCCTAAAACTATACATGGAGGACTAGATGTCTCTGTCTTTCTTCTGCATAAATATGGCACTCCAGTTAAAGATCATACTTCCTTTCAAATACAGAATTTATTTTATCTCCAATTTTAAAGCTCATTGTAAGATACCAGGATAAAAGAAGTAAAATCCTATCAACAGCTAAGGTTCAAGACTAAAGCAGCTATGCTGGAAAAGAAAAAAGAGAGACTTTCCCACTGTGCTTACATCTAACTCTCCAAGGCAATCACTTTTGACTGGAGTAATATAAGGAAAACAAATGGTAAAACACTAAGAGAACTAAAAAACATTGAGATTCACTTGGGAAAAATACCTCAAGTGTTATATCAGATAAGCTGAAACATATTCCAGAATGCATATAGAACACTATGTGTAAGGTCTGACTAGCAATTACTAAGTTATATAAAACAGTTTTGATGGACAAAGATTGGAAGTGACAAAAGAAAAAGAATCTAGAGAGCTCTTAAATGTAAACATATGTATTATTATTATTAGAGAAAGGATGATAGTAGAAGTAGAAAATGGATCCAAAGCACTTATTTGTCATTCTTTCTACTTTAAGCAAGTTGGTAAAACTTATTGCACCATATTCTATCCATCTGTAAAGTGGCTTGAACAGTTTTCTTTCTGTGCTCCTGTTCAAAATCTTCCAGTGTCCCTTACAAAAACTGTTGTAGAACTAATACTGTTGCTTTTAATGTTCTTTCAGCTGAGCTCATGAAATAGTGACGTACATTTGCCTTTAAGAACATCCGCTAATGCATTTAGAAAAGTTTACAATGCATCAAATTGTGTGGTAGCAATCTCTGAAAGAGTGTTAGAAAAAATTGGGTACAGACAACACGATACAACAAGAAAAAAAGATGGATATGCTGCAGAAAACCTTTTTTCACCTCCAAAAAGCACCAGTATGACTGGAAGCACCTAGCAATTTTTAACTGCTCGAAAGACTTTGAGTTACCTTCAATATTTTAGTGCAAGAGGCAAAGCAAACAATTAACTGCTCTTGCTTCACTTGTTCAATGACAAAACTAATTTTTGACTCAGAACACTTAAGTATCAGTAGTATTATCTAACAGAGTCATGAACTTAGTACTGAATTTTGTCATTTGGTTAGCAGGAATTAGAAAGTTATGTGTTCAGAAGTTAAGAAATGTTATCATTATGAGTGTCTACACAGCATTAATTCAGCCCTTTGATGTGATGAGTACACAGTGTCTGAAATTGTATGATCATGTATTG
>WEKX01006964.1:51812-86140 GCA_013390025.1 Pitta sordida
GATGTAACAGCAAGCAAAAAACATTTTTCGCTTTTTGTGACCTGACATTTGCCAAAGTGCCCCATGCTGAAATTTCTTTTCAGTATCTTTTTTTGCTTCCAAAGCCAGACATGTACCCAGACACAAAAGCCTCTGTGTATAGCAAGCTGTTTTAAATATTGTGACTCGACGATGTGCTGTCCTTTCTCCGCTTGAGCCAAGGATCTCTGCTCAGTGTCTGTGGATTACCAAGTCCCTTCTTTATTGTATCTCTTGTCAGCTATTCCTATTCATTTAACCTTTCATTAGTGTCTGTGCAGCTTCACTGTCTGGAAAGGCAAGGAGAAACCTAAAGGCCTACTGTCACAGTTATTAGATTTCTCGATTACATCCCAGCAACCATAAAGGAGTAAGAGTCAACACTATTGTCATGCATGCTGCTATCCTGGGGTGCAACTCTTCTGTGCATGTCAAGGACATGTGCCACATGTTGATAATGCATCCCAGGGATAAATGCACAACATAGGGGATAAACCAAGGCTGGCACTAATGAGCTTTGTAGGAGTGATTGCAAAGACAAACAGTTGTGAAGGAATTTCGCTTAAAATGGCAAAGAGATGGACTTTCATTAAGTGTTGCCAAGGCTTGCTTGTGAGGTACTTGTCAATCATGTTAGTTTCATTTAAGTGCCATTTAGAAGGGAAAAATGTTTTCTATGACTTAACAAATGTATTGCTTCTCACTTTGTATGGTGTCAGGCTAAAGTGTACTTGAAAGAGTCCTCAGTAGTAGAGTTTATGACTGTTGTTTCTGTTTACTCTTTTTGGATTAACATCTGGAAATCCTTCAGATTACTTCAAAAAATTATGCAAATATGAATTACAATTAATTTTGAAATATTCCTGTTAGTAAAGCTTAAAATTCACTCTTAATGTGGTAAAAGCATTATCACAGTCTTTTCTGAGGCATAAATTTGGCTGAGAATATCTAGATACATCTAAGTAGTTTATTCTACACTTGCTACCCAGAGAGCCAAAATTATTAGTTGTGACACTACTTCTTAATTCTACTGAGGCATATCCTCCATTTAATCCAATGCGTGCATTTTGCTTATAAAGTTCCTTGAAGCCCATCTTACCTATCCTGTTAACCAAATCCAGCTGAACTTTGAGCTATCAGTTTTTTCAATAATAAAAAATACATGCTTATTTCTGTTCTCTGTGTAGTTGACTGTTTAGAATGCATTTAAGTTACATTTTTATCAGTAATGTAACAACGTGATGTATAACGTCATGTGAATTTCATAAGCAGATTTTTGTCAAAACAAAATCAGACCTTTAGATTTATAGTTATGTTTTTGTTTAATAATTCTCCTTAGTTCTGTGTGAAACATAAGGGTCTCATGTTGGTCCTATTCATTCAACAGGGTTGAAAGTGGAAGCTGTTGAAGTCAGTGAAGTTAAAGTTTCATGAAACTGTTGAATAAAATCTAGTCACCTTCTTTGAACTTCCCATATGGCACACTAAGAGGATTTTAAAGATTATAAATCTAGTGGGCTATAGGAAAATTCTTGCAACTTCCTCATTTCATGTGAACTCTTTAGATTGACATAATCAGAAAGTGTGGGTGGTAATCATATATTAATAAGAATTTTGTGAGGCTTAGTTCTTTATGTTTCTGATATTAAAAAAATGAAGTGTGGCTGCAGCTCTTTCTTTAATTCATAACACATGGGCTCTAAAGTGACCAGCAGTATAGTAGCTGATTGTAGGAACAAGTGCATCCAAGAAAAAATGTAGTTAAGAGAAAATTCAACGAAAGTAGTATTTTTATTTTTCTTGTTCAAAGACTAGAAACATTTGTATTGCTGATACTGAATTCCACTTATCTCAAAAGAGAAGCTGTTACATTTTGTGATTTGAATTAGACAAATATTTAAAGGACCAAAATCTTGAGACATGAGCTCAAACAAATATAGTAGTACTCTTAGTTTAAAACATCCTTTCATTACTAGACTGATATTAGCTTTGTCGTGGTTTGACCCTGGCTGGATGCCGGAGATTCACCCACAAAATCTCCCGGAGAAAAAAAACTGGAAAAAAAAGTTTATCACAGGTGAAACAAGGCAAGCTACAAGTGAGGAATATAAAGGATTAATTTATTAACTAACAAGATCAGAGCTTAATGTGAGAAGCATCATTTTAAAGGNTGTAACTGTTTTTTTTTTTCCTTTCTCAAATACGTTATTCACAGAGGTATCTCTGTCTCTATCTCCTCATGACCTTGATTTCCATGGCAGTGATGGAGGCCCAGGCAGGAGCTATTAACCCCCTCGGTGCCAGAGGAAAAAACCCAAACTAGGACAGAGCCTAAAACTTACTACATGGTTTCCAAATCAAAGATGAAAGGGCCAGTTAGGAATCAAATAAATTTTCCTGTTGAAATGTAGCGTCTGACATTTAAAAAGATGTGCTCAGCATGGTGAACCATTTCTCTTTACTACAAGTAGCCTGGTGATTTTTTGCAATAAAACCAGTTTGAAATTGAATTGAAGTATAATAAATTTCAGGTAAATTAATTTGGAACTCCTGGTCAGTGCCATTTTTGAGCTAAGAGAAATATTTTCCTGAAAGTGCTTTTTCCCCTTTTATTGTTAAGACATGTCAATTCTCATTGCTAAGTAATTACTCTTGTAGTTCCTTTGATAGAATCTAACTGGTGTGTAACTCCATTGGCTTTTTTGTGGCAGCGTGCCAATTTTATTAAAGAAAAGTTTTCCTATTCATCTCCCTGTGAACTTCTGGGTATATTCTGAGTAGTAGTCAAATGGGCGTATACCCATCTGTATGTTTAAACAGTTATGTACAGTAATTTGTAGTCTACAATACAGTTGGGCAGTGCTTCTCTACTGTTCTGATACATATTTTATGCTTCTAAAAATCTACTGATAATACTTAACTCTACAGAATGAGAATTTGTACTGACTCCTAGAGAGAGTATTATGGGAAGTATTTTGCTGTTCTGATAAAGATGCTAAGAATGAGAAAAAACTAGCAAATACTGCATAAATAAATGTGAAAACTTAAAACTTCCCTCTGTGCTGTGCCATTACTGTTTTTCAGTTAGCAGCTGTACTTTGAGCTGACATTGGAAGATACCTTTTTCGGATGTCAAATAAAATATGCCTGATCAAAATAAATGACATTACAAGCCAGTTGGCTAATGAATTATCTAAGCAATGTGAAGAGTCTGAGCAATTTATGTTTTTCGGTATGCAAACTGGCATTAAGGTTTTCCTCATGTTTTGGTGCCAATATTAAAAAGCTATGTGTGAAATTGTATATTTTATGTAACTAAAGAATTCTAAGTGAACTTAAGTCTAAGCTGATATAATTTACATGGTAAAACAGCAAGGATGTTAAGTAGGAACAGGAAGCAATAGCAGATCAGTGATGTTTGATTTAAGAGTTTTTATTCCTTTGCTTAAACTGTGCTTCTTTTTTTAACTTTTGCCTTTGAAATGTAAGTTACAATTTTCTTTATTTCCTCTTAATCACATATACAAATTTGTAAATCAATGGTCAGTCTTCTTTATCAACTTGTATATTTAAAGGATCTGTGATATCAAATGATTCTTCATAATCAAGAGGTTCTTCAACCCCTGAACAGACACTTTTGGAATGATGGTGTCAGTATGACAGTAGCAGGGATGAGAGTGAACTACTTGATTCTTTATACTTTGTTTGCTTTGGAGGTCAGAAACTGGCAAGAAGCTGTTCACCATCTGCTGTTTGATAGCCTTTGTGAATACTCTAGTAATAGTCTTTTAAAAATAAGAGGTGAAAAGGCTCCCTGATGCTGGTGATAGCAGAGAAGGAGATGGGTGAAGCTGATAGTACAATGCTGGAAAACCTTGAAAAAGTTTCTATCTCTATCACCCTAGCACCAGGGCAAGAGGCTTGCCTCTTTCCAACTTTGCCCAACTTTCCTGTTCTGTCATGTTACTTGTGTGTGGAGTTTCAGTGTCCTTTTCCTATTAAGTGGTTCAAAGGTGTGTGCAGTATGGTGGGATGAGTTTTCCATAACGTATGAGTTCTATGCAGCATGTGGAAGTCTTTCAGTTCTACAGAGGATTTATGAGTGTGTTAGATAAACCTGTGGAACATACAGGCAGTTATTGTCTTCCTGCTGCCAAACGTGGAGGGACAAAAAGATCAATTGTGTAGCTATTGCCAGACCCATGAAGAATCTAATCATGGTAGATCAAACAGTTGCAAGAAAGAAACTTGCTGAGTGGTGTAGTCAAGAGAACTGCTCTTGTCCTCATCATTATAGATTTAAGCCTCAAGGATGTGAAGGATACAACTATTCAGACTTCATTTTAAATTATCAGTTTTCAGGATTGTTTCTGTTCTAGTGGTGATAAACAAATTCAGCCTTGTAACAAGTGAAACCAGAGAATTGTAGAATGGTTTGGCCTGGAAGGGACGCTAAAGATCATGTCGTTCCAAACACCCCACCATGGGCAGGGACGCCTTCCACTAGACCAGACTGCTCAAAACCATATCCAACCTGGCCTTGAACACTCTCTTCCACAATTTGGCTGGACAACTTGTTCCAATGCCTCACCACCCTCTCAGTAAAGAATTTCTTCATAATATCTAATCTAAATCTACTGTCTTTCAGTTTGAAGCCATCCCTCCTACACTGCCTTGTAAAATGTCTATCTTCATCTTCCTTGTATGCTCCCTTCAGGTACTGGAAGGCTGCCATTAGGTAACCCGACAGGCTTCTCTCTCCCAGGTTGAATAATCCTAATTCTGTCAGCCTTTCCTCATAGGAGAGGCCCTCCCACCCTATAATGAACTTGGTTGCCTTTCTCTGGACTTACTCCAACAGGATGGGAGCCCCAGAAATGGACACACTACTTCAGATGGGTCTCACGAGAGCAGAGAAGAGAGACAGAATCCTCTCCCTCAACTCTAGCAATGCTGCTTTTGATGCAGTCCAGGATACAATTGGCTTTCTGGACTGCAAGTGCACATTGCCAGTTCATGTCCAGCCTTTCATTCATCCAAGTGACTCTCTGCAAGGCTGCTTTCTTCCCTTAACTGCCCCAACCCAGCTGCAGCACCTTGAACTGGACCTTGTTGAACCTCATGATGTTCCCATGGGCCCACTTCTCAAGTTTGGCCCGGTCCCTGTGGGTGGCATCCCATCCTTCAGGTGCACCAATCTCACCATTCAGTTTGGTGTCATCTGAAAACTTGCTGAGAGTGTACTCCATCCCCCTATATGTACCATTGATGAAGACCACTGGGCTTGATATGGACCCCTGAGGGACACCACTTGTCACTGATGTTCAGCTGAACACTGAGCCATTGACTACTACCCTCTTAACGTCTGTCCGTCAAATCCGTATCTCTTCAATTGAGAGAGAAGAGTTTTGTGGAGAACTGTGTGAAAGGCCTTACATAAGTTCAGGTCGGTAACGTTCATAGCCCGTCCCTTGCCCACTCACATAATCATTGCATCATAGAAGGCCACTATGTTGAACAGGGAAGATTTTTCATAGGTGGAGCAGTGCAGGTTGCCTTGAATCTCTTCCCTGTCCTCCGTGTGCCTTAGCGCAGAAAGATCTTGCAGGGGAGGCTGACAGGTCAGTAGTTCACAGGTTTTTTCTTTTACCTTTTTCCAGAATGAGTTCAATCTTACTGTTTTTCCAATCCCCTGACTGCTATCTCTTTTTGAAGTGTGGAAGACTGGCTTGGCAACTTCATCAGGTGATTTCTTCAGGACTCTAGATGATCCTTGTGGGTCCCTTCCAACTCATAATATTCTGTGATTCTGTGATCTTGTCAGGTCCAGTAGAATTACGTGTGATCAAGAAACTCAGATGGTCACGAACATGACCTTGTCTTACAGTAGAAAGCGCTTTGCTCCCACAGTTCCCACCATGAGGTCCATCCACTCAAGAGATGGTTGGAGAGAAGCTGCCAGTGAAGACAGGCAAAAAAGTTAAGTTTCTCAGCCTTCACCTTATCTGTTGTTACCACTTTGCCAGCCTTGTTTATTGAGGAGAGGGCTGTATGTGTGTATGTGTGTACACTTTCTTTGACCTTCCCTTTCTGGTTAAATACCTGTAGAAGCCCTTCTTGTGATTTTTTTGTGTCCCTTGCCAAATTGAAGTTTGTCTTCCTCATGTGCTCCCTGCACAATGGCAATATCTCAGTGCTCTTCCCAGAATACATGTTCCTACTTCACTGCCTCTGCATTTCTTTCTTGCTTTTTAATTTGACCAGCAGTTCCTTACTGCACTGTTCTGTCTCTTACCTTACTTGCCTGAATTGCCTCTGGGATTGCTAGCTCTTGTGCTCTATGGAATGCATACTTAAAGATCTGCCAGCTTTGTTCTGCTTCTTTTTTCATGAGGGCAGAGGGTCCAGTCATGGGATTCATCCCACCAGGTCAGTAATGGTTGTAGCTTTCTAGCAAAGTGGCTTCCAGCTCCTGCTGTTTGTTACCTGTCCTGCGTGCATTGATGTAGAGGCACTTGAGATGAGCTGTCAGCAGTGCTGCCTTCTTAGAGAAGCACCCCTTAATGTCTTTGAGATATTTTCTGGATGTCTCCCTGTTTGTTTCTATTGCCTGTCTCATCTCTGTAAGATGTCAAGTGTGTTCTAATGTGGCTAGCACATCTCCAACTCTGGCAGAGTGCCCTTGCTAGCACTAAATATGTATGTTTCTTTTGTTTTATATGCTGCAAGGATGATTTTGATGTAATGTGCTTTTTGAAAATTTTATCAGGGACATGTATAGAAAGATGAGCTACAGATGGTGTGGAACTAAAATCGTTCAGAAATTCTGCTGCAGTTTTTATCTTTGTACATGTGTGTGTATGTATATATACAGTTCATTATGGTATAGCATACATAATGCATCTTTACAAATGTGTTACCATGAAAATACACATGTGCATACTTACCTGTACTCATATATATTGTATGCACATAGTCCATACACGATTCAGATACTCCCCCTCAACAGCCCTAGTAAGGCTGCATCTGGAGTAGTGGAACCATTCTTGCTTCCCCAGTAAAAGAGACATGATGCTCATGGAGCGAGTGCACATGATGGCTGTAAGGATGATTAGGGAATTGGAGCATCTGTCTTAGTAGGAAAGGTTGAGAGAGCTTGCCCTGGTCAGTCCTGAGAAGAGATGGCTGAGTGAGGAATGTAAGTATCTGAAGGGAAGCTGTCAAGAGGATGGAGCCAAGCTCTTCTCACTGGTGCCAAGCAAGAGGAGAAGAGATAACGTGTAGAAACTGATGCACTGGAAGTTCCACATGAATATAAGGAAGAACTTCTTTCCTGTGCAGATGACCATGTACTGGAACAGGTTGCCCAGAGCACCTGTGGAATCTCCCACACTAGAGATATTCAGGAACTGTCTGATCACAATCCTCTGCCATGTGCTCTAGGAGGACCCTGCCTGAGCAGGGAGGTTGGATCAGACCACCTCTCTGGGGTTCCATTCCAATCTTACCACTTCTGTGATTCTAATTCTGTGATATACAGTGATCCTCTGGAATTCGCTGGGGGTCGGGTCTGGGCAGGTCTCGTGAGTTACGAAATCCATGAAGATACCGAATCCATGAATATTCAACTACTCCCCGCCTGTAGCCACACACCCTCCTGTAATAAGGTCTGGAGGGGTGGTCCTGGGAGTGTGACTTGCACTGTAGCACCTCATTAGGCGCCGTTTGGTGCTTCCTGGCCATGAAATCCGGAGTCTGGGACATTCTGCGCATGTGCGTGGTCTCACAACTCACTGAAAATCCAACTGCAATTAATTGAATATGCGGATATGCGAGCCACAAATATGCGGGGATCACTGTACATGCATATTAATACACTCACACACATATATTTATCTGTATAGTGTTTTCCCTGAACTGGAATTTTTGTTACCAGAAAGGCTTTTTGAGCAGCTCTGGTTCTTGAGTAAAAGTAAGACAATCAGTTCTAAAAGGTGGCTGTGAAAATCAGTGCACTGCTGAAAGGGAAACTAAATACAGTCGTCTTTCAGTTATTCGCACCTTTTTATCAGCGGCTTCTCATATTCGGGGAAAATTTTCCCCCAGTACTTACTCATTTATTCACGGAGCAGTGCAGTCCTGGTGGGTGACTCCAGCCTTGGCTAGCCCTGCAAGGGGTTAGGAAGTCTTTAATTGTAATACAGAGACCCTCGTGGGGCCCATTTCGTTCTGGCCATGGAGGCCAGCCTGGACTTGACAGCGCATATGTGCATATGCAGATATTCATAGCCTCAGGCAGAGCACTCCTGCCAGTGCTAGCTACTGCAGTTAAAAGCAAAAATCCTGACTCCCATGCTCCTCACTGCCGTAAGGAGCCTGGGATGTTGCAGTCCTTTTATCTGTTCTTAGCTTTTCTTTTGCTATCTTTCTATTGCTTCTATAAATGTAGATTGNTTTCCTGTGCAGATGACCATGTACTGGAACAGGTTGCCCAGAGCACCTGTGGAATCTCCCACACTAGAGATATTCAGGAACTGTCTGATCACAATCCTCTGCCATGTGCTCTAGGAGGACCCTGCCTGAGCAGGGAGGTTGGATCAGACCACCTCTCTGGGGTTCCATTCCAATCTTACCACTTCTGTGATTCTAATTCTGTGATATACAGTGATCCTCTGGAATTCGCTGGGGGTCGGGTCTGGGCAGGTCTCGTGAGTTACGAAATCCATGAAGATACCGAATCCATGAATATTCAACTACTCCCCGCCTGTAGCCACACACCCTCCTGTAATAAGGTCTGGAGGGGTGGTCCTGGGAGTGTGACTTGCACTGTAGCACCTCATTAGGCGCCGTTTGGTGCTTCCTGGCCATGAAATCCGGAGTCTGGGACATTCTGCGCATGTGCGTGGTCTCACAACTCACTGAAAATCCAACTGCAATTAATTGAATATGCGGATATGCGAGCCACAAATATGCGGGGATCACTGTACATGCATATTAATACACTCACACACATATATTTATCTGTATAGTGTTTTCCCTGAACTGGAATTTTTGTTACCAGAAAGGCTTTTTGAGCAGCTCTGGTTCTTGAGTAAAAGTAAGACAATCAGTTCTAAAAGGTGGCTGTGAAAATCAGTGCACTGCTGAAAGGGAAACTAAATACAGTCGTCTTTCAGTTATTCGCACCTTTTTATCAGCGGCTTCTCATATTCGGGGAAAATTTTCCCCCAGTACTTACTCATTTATTCACGGAGCAGTGCAGTCCTGGTGGGTGACTCCAGCCTTGGCTAGCCCTGCAAGGGGTTAGGAAGTCTTTAATTGTAATACAGAGACCCTCGTGGGGCCCATTTCGTTCTGGCCATGGAGGCCAGCCTGGACTTGACAGCGCATATGTGCATATGCAGATATTCATAGCCTCAGGCAGAGCACTCCTGCCAGTGCTAGCTACTGCAGTTAAAAGCAAAAATCCTGACTCCCATGCTCCTCACTGCCGTAAGGAGCCTGGGATGTTGCAGTCCTTTTATCTGTTCTTAGCTTTTCTTTTGCTATCTTTCTATTGCTTTTATAAATGTAGATTGAAGTATATTGTCATGGTAATGTTTCCATAATGTGCATGTCTAGTTAGTTATTTTTATGTTATAAAAAGTATCTCTGTATTTCTGTGATAAACCTACAGGATTGTGAAGATTTTAGGAATCTGTTCTTCCTAGTAAAATAGTCATGGAAAATAAATGTCCATAACTGAGGCTACACATGAAATAGTAGGTGTTGAGAAAATGTGGTGCCACAGTGAGAAAAAGCATGAAGTTGTTCATAAATTATGTAAAGATTAATGGAAACTCATGTGAAATTAAGTCATGCTACTTAGCAGATAACTTCTTTTGCTACCATTCATGTAATTGCAGCATTGCCAGTCACTGATAGGTATGTAGAATTGTTGAATCTTACGCAAAAACACAGAGGTGTTATTTAACTCTGTTTCTGGCAAGGGAGAAGTTAGTGGCTTTGAGCTGTTAGATGCTTTGAGTGGAAGTACTGGGTGTTCTGTTCACGTAGTTTGTGCTGTACTCATTTCTGACCTTTGGTACTGGAAAATTTCTGTTCTCTAGCATACTGAAATTTCATCCTAAGATGTCAAGAAAATGTGTTACAAACTTGTATTATAGGCCTAAACCAGACAGCATTCTAGTATCACTGTCTCCTTGCAGGAATCAAACCTGGGTCTCCTGCATGGCAGGTGGGGACACTTACCACTGTACTTAATTCACAGTTTATTTAGAGTGAGCTGATAGATCATCTCTGATCAAAGCAGTCAGTACCAGATCTCACACTGACTTAATTTTGTTTTTTTCTTTTGGAGTTCCTGATTCTTATGAACATACCTACTGAAGACAGTTATTACAGGGCAACCTTCAGTAGGAATTGAAAGCTTGTCAGCTGATCTGTACCGTCCTGATCATATGTACTTCACTTTCAGTGTTGGTAAATCTATATGACGTGCTGTAAGCTATCTCATACACTCTGAGAGTGTATCCTGATCACCTGATGATTCCTTCTTTCTGTAGTTGTTTTCTAATAGTTCATGGGTGTTTTGCCTTTGGCTTTCATGAGCTAGTCGCCTATTTGTAATTACCGAGACTGGAAATGGTAAGGCAGTGGTATTGACACTTTGCTCTGAAGGGATCATGGGAACTTGGATCATTGTATGTATGTCTTCAAGAGGCTTTTTTAATGTCATGCTAAAGACAGGCTCTTCATGAATAGTATCTGAGTCATGATAGTTATCCAAAACGTCATAGAACTGAGTTAAAAAACACTGTCTGGAAAAGAAGTCCAATCAGCCTTCTGACATAGCAACTTGTAAGAATTGAAACGGGGAAATTTTATTTTAAGTGATAGTTGCAGAGGTAAAAAGCCCTCAACTAAATACCTATCAGTAAATGTATGGCCTGCATAATACTGTTGTCTATTCATATGTTGATTGTGAAGGAAGAAAGTGTGGGTAATAATATATACCATGGTATACTGTAATATTCAGAAAACACAAGTTTCTCTTAAATAGAGCAGAATCTATGGATAAACTTCATAGTCACAAAATACCAGGATGGAAAGAACCTCAAAGGTCATCTGGTCCAACCTTTCTTATCAAAAACTTGATCTAGTTGTTTAGTGCAATGCTCCATATTATTATTTGTTTTTCTCCTGTGAATTGTAACTCTGGAGTGCACTGAATTCTAGTACGCATCTTCATAGTTATTCATATTAGCAGTATACTATTACTTACAGCACTTGAAATGCACAAATGCCTTTTACATGTAGGATCAATGCCCAGAAAGTATGCAAGAAATCTTTCCTTCTCTTGAGATGAAGCTAGTTTTCAAAAAATACCGTTTGGCTTATAAGACTGAGAAGTAAAGGTGTAGTTGCTGGGGCAGACACAATTTTGGCAGGTTGATACTCTTGGGGTGTACCCAGGTGTTGTCAAATTTCTTTGTTTCTTCTCCAAGATTTGGTTATTTTTCTTCTTGCTATATCCATGAACTGGACTAATGCTGAATGTAGCCCACCAGCTGATATGCAAGTTGTTAAGTGGACTGCTTTGGAGATGATGTTAAACATACTGGTTTGATTAAGGGACCTGGTTTAATCCCAAGTGCCACATTAGCCCTATTACTACATTTGTAATCAACAAACAATTCTTTCAGCTTGAGAAGGAATAAGGGCCTGGTGCTGTATGTTCTTCATGGGAAGCCCTGTCTGTGAAAATTTTATTTCTTGCCTCATACAAAAGGTGTGTGACATCACAGGCACACTGTTTCCAAGTATTTGGCAAGGGCCATTTATTTTTTAAGTATCTGAAGCAGGGAAAAAAGTTATTGTCAGATTTTGTTTAGATAGGACATTGTTTTTGCTGACAGAAGAAATATTTCTGCCAACAGTGCTACATTGCCTCACTGTGTAATGTTATCTAAGTTCATGGAGGTATCTTACTATATTCATTTTGGAAAGGCAATGTTAAGTTCATGTAGGTAGCATTAATGTACTCATTTTGGAAAGGCAGTGTATACATTGCATACAACAAAAATTATTTTTTGTTTGAAGTTTAGTGTGACATTAAAGATGTTATGCTGTTAATTTTCATAAGATAGGTACCAAAATTGGATTACAGTAAACCCCCGCATATTCATGGTCCACATATCCGCAATTTCAATTCATTGTGGATTGTTTTTTAGCGAGTTGTGGGCCTGCATGCGTGCACAGATAGTGCTGTGAACTCAGTCATATAATGACTATGTAATAAGCTCATGAATATGTAAATTAGGCCAACCCGTCTCCCCCCCCCCCGCATTCCCCAAGCACCCTCAATTTTCACCATTTAACGGGAAAGGGAACCTTCACCATGGCCCTGCAGCCGGGACTGCTGCCAGAGCAGTTACAGGCTGGCACTTAGAGAAACTTCTGAGAGACTGACTCACTGCTCGCCTTTTCTGACAGCGGCCAGTGGGCAGCTACCCTTGCTTCCTGGGTTAGGGTGTGTTCATGGTTGGTGATGACCCCGCGCCCACGGAGCACCCCCGCCAGCCCCCTTGATTGGCAGGATGCCTTCTCCGCCACACACCAGGTCGTGTCTCAAGGAGGACTGGGCAACAGGTAGAGGTGGGACACGTGTGGCATAGGACTGAAGGTCCCTGCAGCACCCGCACAAAGTGCTTGGACGGTCCTGGCAGAGGGCATGCCTTCCTGGATCCAGACCATGGCTGGTTCGGGAAGGCGAAGGGCTGCAGGACCTGCATGCCTGCTGCAGCCTCAGACTGGGTCTGGGATGGTGTGCCTGCTACGTGGGACCCTCCTGCACTGGGACCACAGCAGGGAAGGGAGAAAGAAGATCCTGTCTGCTTGTCTGTTCTGTCAGAAGGCCCTGCACCCACAGAGCGCTGCCTCAGCCTTGGCAATTAGCAGGGTGCCTTCTCTGCCACACACCATGCTGTGTCCCAAAGAAGACTGGGCAGCAGGTAGAGGTGGGACACACATGTCCCAGGATGGAAGGTCCCTGCCATGCCAGCACAAAGCACTTGGAGAGTCCCAGTGGCAGGAGGGCTGCAGGATCCACGTGGCCACTGTGCAGGACCGTCTTGGCACAGGATGGTCCTGGTGGCAGAGATGCTTTCCGAGAGCCAGCTCGGGAAGCCGACCCCAGCCAGCTCCTGATGTGGAGTGGCACAGTACAGCAGTGGTGGCAACAAAACCTGGGAATCCCTACACTGACTGCTTCAGGGAATGTTGTGGACTGCCTGGGCAGGGAAGGGATAGGGAAGATTCCCTTCACTCCCCTGTGCCATGAGAGGGTGTGGGGAGGTGTCAGGAACACCCTCCAGCGCTCTGGGGCTGAGGGGGGTGGGGCGATTAGAGTGGCTTATTTCCATATTCATGACATGCTTATCCTCCCAGAACAAGGGATTTGCAGCAGGTGAGGAGACCCTAACCCCCGTAAATTTCGAGGTATTACTATTCTTTGAATTCCATTTACAGAGGCAATTTCAGTGTTTTCCATAATGGAAAACTGTAATCATGGGCATCCTGTTCAAAAAATGACATTTAAAGTTCTTGTTTGTAGGGAAAATGGCAAAGTAAGAAGACCCTTTCAAACATCTGAGGGAGCTTATTTAAACTAGTCGAAGTCTAATTCTTTCTGTAGAATAAAACAAGACACCTATGAGGTTAATGTATATGGACATAGCGATTATATCTCATTTGGTATCTTGTTGATTTCTTAAATGAAAACATTTAGAAACTGGATACCTAATCAAACTGTTCAGAGTTCACTTATTCTTAAGTTAGTCCTAAAGGCTCTTCCAGGGACTGCTGACTGACAGCATGTTGATGATACATCTTTGACAATAATGTCCTTTTTTCTCTTTTTTTTTTTAATGCCAAGATAAGTACTACAGTTGGCCCTCTTCCACTTTGTCCCCCCACATTGCTGCTTCACATCTTAGCAGCGTGATTTTTCAATGATTAAGGAGGCCTGTTTCTGGACTGCACATGTGCGACCTGTCACACATGAATATTAAAAGTAGGCAGTTATGAATATGCAAATTCCCACCCTCCCCCCCGAGGCCACCTGCATCGGTCTGGCTCAGAGCATCGAGCCAGGGCAGGCCCCTGTGCTGGAGCAGCTCGGGGCAGCTTGCCGAGGCAGGTCCCTGTGCCGGGGTGGCTTGGGGAGGAGCTGAGCCGGATGTTTGCCGCTCCTGCAGCGGCTGAGCTTGAGTGCCATCCACCTCGCTTCCCTTGGTTCCAGGGAAGATTTACAAACTCTGAGGTTAGACCTAATGTCCAAGGCTTTCTCAGGGTAGATGTGGTGTCCAAGACCAGACACCACATCTCCCCTGTGTATGGAGAGACCAGGCCTACCCACCCAGAGAGACACCGAGACAGCGGTGCAGGCGGTGGCTCCCCGCACCCCTTTCCCTTGCCAAGTGGAAAAGGGATTTTTCCCAGCGTGGGGTGGCGGCAGGCACCAGGAAGCACCAACATGAACACTGACACACAGGAGGGCAGTTCCGAAACAGCGCCGGGGGGCAGAGTGAGGGTGCGGGGCAAATTTGCATGTTTATCAGTCAATGTGAACGGAGGGCTTCGCGGAGGAGGGTGAACACCTGCCGTACCGTGGTCTAATTTACTTTAGAACTTATAGAATTCGGTGTTACATCCTAGATTTAAGATCCCATGCCCACAAGTCATTAAGGAAATCTTTGATTTATATAAATGTTTTGTCATAATGTAGTCTTTAGAGAAGAATTACACCCTTTCACTGAAAGAAAAGAAACCATTCAAAGGATTGAATTTATTTTTTTTAGTTTGTAACATAGCCCATATTGGTGCTGCAGGGCAATATTTTTTTTTTATCTCCAGCTTATGAAGAGTGTTTCAGGTGAATATGCTCATACTTTTAAAAATCATTTGGTGTGAGAACTTTTTAAGTTACAGGGTGGCTTTTTTTTTTTTTTCCTGTAGTATGGTACACACTGCCTTTGAGCTTTCAATTTAAGTCTTCTGTCATATACTGCCAAAAAGTTTGTTCAGAGCTCTGTCTGTGTTGAAACATGTATGCCTGTCCCAGTGTCATAACTAATTATATACCTTGTATGCGTACTTCTAGTAATTGGAAAGTAGACCTACCGCAGGGTAAGTTTTAGTATTAGATTGTATCTTGGGGACATGTTACAGAAATCAAGTTTCCACCAAGCAGCAACTTGAATTTGTAAACAGATATTGCTATTTTAAGTGCATCTTTTCATGGTTGATTCTTGACATCTGTATGTGTTTGTTTTAAACCTGGGGAGAGGGTGTTCTTCAACTGTACCTCTGCCTGCATAGTAATTATAACCTACTTTTTTTTTGTTCTGAAGTGTCTGCTGTTTCCACTTCAGATGAAGGCCTGTTGTTGCCATGCTGTCTTTTTGCAAGTTTTGTTTGATGGTTCAGAACTTCCCCAAAAGGTGTCTGTGCGGAGTGCCTGGCTAAGTTCTGCTTGGCTGCAATGCTGTTTTCAGTTCCTTACTTTAAGAAAAGGGGAAAGAAAAAGAGACTGGCACTTTTATAAGTAAAAAACCATGGAAGTTAGAGGGAAAAGCAACATTCCTTTCATCTTTGCCTTTGCAGCACCTTTGGTTATATTTTTTTACTGTGTATACATATGCATATATGTGTCTTTGTGTATCTATAAATTTTCCTAGGTGCATTCAGAGAGAAAGAGGGAATCTTGTGTTTGTGTTTAAAGTTTTACTTGCATGCTTATAGCTAGGCTGGCAAACAATGACTTGTACACACCAGTATGTATAAAATATGTGCTCCTCGTCTATGCCTGCTGAGTAAAGACTTTGCCAGTCATAAGTCTCAAAATTTCATGTCTTTTTGCAATTGGTTTTAGGATTGAGCATTTAATGCTTACAATGGATTACAGCATTGCCAGGCTGTGTTCTGATTTTGGTCTTTATTGAATTATGAGACTGTATTTTTATGGGAGTTGCATGGCTACTTGCTGTTGTGCATTAAAAACTGTTACTTCGATAGAGTATGTATCATTCTTTTACTAAAACTGCAGCAGTAATACTTGAATTCCTGCAAAATGCGTATTTATTTTTTTACCTAAAATAGAAAAATAATGGATATATTTATTATAATGATGATGACTTTACAGGGAAACATAAATTTTTATTTGTTTGACAAGGAAATAAGTGGCTGTTTCTCATTATATGAAACTAGAGTATTTTTTTCTTTTCCAATTTTAAAGGTTTCTTAGATAAATTAACTGGTTATGTAACTTTCTGTGTTACCTATTAGTTCTGTGTCAAGAAAGCATGATAATAATGATAATAAGTTTGTTACTTTGTGGCATCTTCAAAATTAATGTGCATTAAATCACTTCCTTTGGAAGTTTTGGACAATAATGTTTGGGGTGGGGGTGTGTTTAAACAGTCCCAATGTTTTGCAAGACAATTTTATCTTCCACTTTCCTCTCCACAGCTAGCATGAGTGCTCAGAGAAGGAGAAGACTGGGTCAGTCTGACCAGGGAACATACAATGCTGTCCTGCATTCCAGTTTTATATGGTTTCAGAACTGAGTTAATATTGCTTGCTAAAAAAGATTAGTGTGCTGCATGTAACAACTGTCAGTGATTCTTAAACTTTAGTTTTCTTTTTCAAGTATATGCAAAAATCTAGTAGCTTAATTTCTTCCGAAAAATAAAGGATTATTCACCAATATAAAATAGTACCATTTATATAAAAGATTTTGAGGGGCTTTTAAAAATACTTATCTTGTTTGAGCTTAAGTAAATGTATTACTTTTCTTTCTTTTCTGTTTTTACAACTCTCTACTCACACATGAATTTGAAACACTTAACAGGAAACTAAGGCAGCTACTCCAATGATGTGAAAATTTGAGACAGAGTTGTCTAAGAAATAAGGGCATCTTCCTAAGCCACTGGGGAAGAAAGAAGCTGAGTATTTTCCTGTGTCACAGTGTGAGGAATTAATCTTCTGTATTTATAATTCATTTTTCTCCTGATTGATATTTTTTTCCTTTCTTTCACTGTAATAGAAGAAGACAGTTTTGACCCTATCCCTCAGTCACTTTGGGTATGACTGGTTTAGCATTCTTTCAGACAAATGAAGTATTTGTAGTCTACTGCTTCTCCCCAAGCTTCTGATTTTTAAGTCTATCTTTCCTTTAGAAACTATCTCAAGGTTTTTAGAGCAGTAGCAGTGAGGAATTGACATGAGAGTTTTCATGTATCGTCGCAGAAATCTTTTAAATGAAGACAAAACTACAAGCAATACAGTCGGCCCTCTTGCACTTTGCGCCTTCCATATTGCGGCTTCAGATCTTAGCGGCATGATTTTTTAATGATGAATGAAACGCATTTTTGCAACTGTGCATGCATGACTTGCCGCCGTGGTGGTGGCGGTGCGGGTGGCGATGGTGGCGTGGGCGGCTGTAGCGGCTCCAGTGGTGGGAGTGGCGAGGGTGGTGGCACGGGTGGCAGCGGTGGTGGCGCGGGTGGCAGCAGAGGCGCAGGCAACGGCTACAGTGGCGCAGCCGCCATTCAACGCAGAAGTAGGGCTTTGCGGAACCCGATTAAGACCATGGATCCACGATATAGGAGACCCCACTGTAGTAGTAGCAGAGGGCCGTGGAGCTATCAGTCTGAAGATTCTCCATCACTTCTATTCATTTTGTGTTTGAGAGTCCTGTCATGCCGCAAAGACTTAAATACAAAGTAGAAGCTCCAGATTTCTTAAAGATGAATGACATTTGCCTGAAAGTTATTACGCTTGTCCACAAATCTGAGAGAGGTTTACAAGTCCTGACAATTAGTGTAATTCAAGGTTTCCGTATAGAGAACGGGAAAGAAAGTAAGACAATTAGCAGCAGTATTGGTGAATGTGATTTGACAATAATGGAACCCCTTGTAAATTAATTGCTAGTTGATGGGAACAAAAAACTGTTAAACACTCTAAAATAAGGAGAGAAATGCTGCCTGGAAGAAAAACAGCTTTTCTTCCATTTAAAGTAACATGTGGCAAGAGAAGAAATTTTGGCCTGTGGTTGGTGTTGTCTGTGATATGTAGCTGACCATGAGTACCAGGAGTATTTTGTCATTGTTCATGTGGCAGACCACGGTCACTGTTAGGTTATTCAAATGTCTTAATTATAAACCCAAAGAGTTGATAATATCCTTTATTGCAATAATGAAAGTACAAAAAGTTTTCCCTTCTTTTAGCTAATTCAATTATAATTAATACGCAGTGCAGTAATTGCCATTTCTTCTACAGTAACTTTTCTTAGTGGAGAATAAGGCAAGATCCTCTATTGAAAAAAAACCCCTCAGTTTAATTTGCACAAATGTGGTTTAATTTTGAGGTAAATATATGTGAGCAATGCAGAAATGAGTTCAGCTAGGAGAAATGGAACTGGGTTTTGAGTTGTGGCCCTATTCCTAGTCTTAGTTCTGGAGCTAAGAACATAGAAGAACTAAAGGAAGTTTTGCAGCACTTTATTTTGCAGTTTACCACAAATATGGTAAAAACAATAATACAGAAATACAGATGTGTTGTAGCAGTGGTTATTCAGTTTGCTGCTGGTTTCTCTCTGTTGCGCATTGTGTTAATTTTAAGATTTTGAAAAACTTCAATATACACAGAGAAACTTTTGATATACACAGAGAAACTTGTAGTGCTTTACACTTCACGTCCCTCATTGATGCAATTTTAAAATCAAGTCTATTAGTTCTTTGAATGTTTTGTAACACATACAAAAAAGTAGTAAAACACTGAAACATTCGGTTTTATGACATCATCATACTTATAATCCTGCATTTACTGTGTATAAATAGAAGAGCATATTTCTGCTTCTAATGTACCTGGGAACAAAACCAAAACAAAACCAACAAAAAACTGGATGGAAAAACTCAAAAGACCTGTATGTATGGCAATGGTGTTTTCTTTTGTTATTATGTAGTGTATTACTGAGTTATGCCTCTTGGAAAAACAGCATTTTTAAGCTCCACAAAGTTGAATTACTTTTGTTATGCAAAAATCACTAAAAATAAAATCCCATCAAACCAGAACCCCAGCATCTGGTTTTCATCTGCTCTGATTCTATCAAGAGGAAACAATCCCATGTCGATGAAGAGTTGTATTCACCGTGAATTAAGTCCCTAGTGTATTTGCAGGGGTTGAAAGAACCACTATCCAGAACTTGGAGGAGCACTTGTCTGACACAGTTACTAAATGTCACTTTTTTTGTTTTCTAGTATCCCAGCTATATTACCCTCATATTCCAAGAACTTTGTTGAAGCTAAAAGATAGATTTTTTTATCCAGAATTATACACAGTGAGATTATGCTTTTGTAAATGCGCTGTGTATTATTCCATGCCTGTCAGTACCATCAGTACCATATAGGTAGTCTCTCAAGAGGTGAGTGTGGGTCCGATTCTCTCCATTGATAGTTGTTCCCCTTTCCCATTCTCAAAAATGCCTGCAGGACCTGTGGTACACTAATGAAAATTCAGTTCTGAAAAGACTCGGAAACATGATTGCTGCTGTCTGGGCTGGAAAGGAAGGATTCCAGAAACATGATAGATGGTGGAATGAAGCCCTTCCCCTGTGTGAAATGAAGTCCGTGCCTAATGTGGACATAAAAAAACATCTGGTTCCATGAGTGTTCAGACATACTATGAAGATCTGCAGAGGACTACAATATGCCTTGTTCATATTTAGTGTTTTAGAATACTGAATTCCAGCTGCATCCCCTCTGATAAGTGATGAGCTGTGAGAGAGAGATGAGCAAGCTTGAAGTGTCTGTAAGCAAGAGGCAGCAGGAACAAACCAAATTAGTGACAGGGAACATCTAATGGATTTATTTTAAATGAAGAATGTGTTCCTGAAGCATTGATATTTATATCAGTGGGAAATGAGCTATAGTAAATTCAACAGGTGCAGGCAGGAACAAGTGTCTTCACTAGTTTGAGTAGAAGAAATTTCAAATCAGAGTGAATTAAAAAAAAGAAGGAAGTCTAACAACTTAATAGTCTAACAATACCAAAAAGGAATATGAAACCAAATATGAAATCAATATGAAATACTATAAAATACAGTATTGTGGCAGATTTTGTATTGGTGCCTTATTATGAATACGGATTTTCCACTCAGACTTCAGCAGAGATTTATATCTGTCCTTAGAACTTTGCCACACCACTCTGTGTGTGAGGTACGTTCTTAGCACTTGTGTAGGCTTCTTGTGCATTATGGTCCTCTGTTTTCAGTAATGCCTGATCTGGACATGTCCACATTTTCTCAGAAAATGTCAATCAGATGAATATTACTTTTTGAATTGTATCCCATGTGAAAAAAGTAGCACACAGACTTACCAGACCAGCTTCCCAGTTGGTCTAAATGACTTCATTGTAAGAATGCAGACTTTTACTAACTGTGGCTGTGGTTTTTCTCCATGAAAATGTTTCCTTGAACAAATGGAGTCTTGGTTTAGGAGCATTTTTGTTCTCTTGAGCCCCTCTGCATGCTCCAGTGCTTCTTTTGAACTCTTAATTTAAACAGGTGTTTTATTTGAAGTGTGATTTCTCTTATTACATTATCCTAAATAAACTTTGAATTAATCCATAAATGCATACATGCAAAACTAAAGAGGAGAAAAAATTTAGGTTGTCTGCAAAGTGTTTGTACAAAGCAACTAAAATTCTTCCCAGGATTTTATATATTACCTGAAAAATACCTTCCATTAGGTGAAAATCCTTAGAAAAATTGGTTTTGGATAATAAACCTCAATTCTGTGATGTTACCAAAGCATGTTCAAGTGTAATATGAAGTAAGGTAGTAGTGTGGGACTGTAACTAACTCAGAAACTTTCATTCATATTAGTCTTATTTCTCTAATTGAAAAACATTTCCATTGCTTATTTTAGGTAGAAATAATTTCCAGTTATGACTGTGCAGGGTATTGACAAGTGCTTAGTCAGAACAATGCAACGTAGTGAGATGGCTTCTGTAGATTGTTTAGGAAGAACTAAATAATGCAATTGCAGAATGGTACCTTGCACTTCCCTTGTCTTTTGTTCAGTCCATGAGATAGTTATTACATCTGGTAATTTGATGAGTTAACATTGACTAAGGGCCAAACTCTCACCCAGCTGCTCATTTACTTTTTCATTCCTGGCTTTACTACTCTCTACAAGCAATGTAGGGGGATGGGTACTGGGAGGTTAATGGTCAGTCCAAAACAGCTCCTCTCTGCTGCTCTTTTCACAGTTTTCCCATGTTTCAGCATGGATACTTCCATGCACTGCAGACCTTCAGGAAAAATCATCTTCAGTCTGGCCTCTCCATGGGCCGTATAGATGATCCAGTTGTTCTGGTGTGGCGTCCTCCACAGGCTCTAGTGTTGTTACCTGTTCCAGCATGGTCCCCTTGAGGTGCAAAGAGATCTGGTACCTGAAGCACCTCTTCCACCTCCTTGTCTGATCTTGGAGTTCACACTGCTTTTTTTAAGTCTTTTTACCTTCTGTCTATTATTGTTCAGTGTGTTTTGCTGTCTCTTAAATAATGGCTTCCCTGAGACACCACCATCCTGGCTGAGGGGCTCAGCTGTGTTCTGCACTGGGTCCATTGGATAGGGCAGCCCGTGGCCTCTTCTCACAGAGGCTGGCCTTGCAACCTGCTAATTGCCAGCACCTTACACCTACATCAGCACAGTTGAATAAGGCAATATGACAATATTTTGTTTCAGATTAAGATTTTTAAAATTTTGTTCTTTTGCTTTTTACTTTTGAGATTGAGGATTTAGGAATTGTTACCAGTTTTTGATGGTGTTCTACGAGTTGTTTGGGGATTTTGTCATGCTTTAACTTAGGTGATTTATGGATGTGATGATTACTCACACCAGTTAACATGGAGAGAATCTAAATTTGTCCCCAGACATCATGTATGCTTTTGTTGTGTTACCATTTTGATACTGGAGTATGTTCACAGCCAGGCATGTGTGTAAGCAACAATTGATTCACACAGTCACTCACTTATGACTTGATTCAGTCAGTCATTACTCCAATTGTAAGCATAGTCCTATTCCTACCAAGCATAAGAGTTCTCTGATTATGAGCAGCAGAACTACAGTTATACCACCTCATTTGCGAGAAATGGGTCATGTCAGAGGTCTCGCAGAACATCAAACTCGCAAATACGTACAGGTCATTAATATGCATGCAGGCCACTCCCATCACTCCACCTCCACACAATCAGGAGTGCTGGGGAGCCTCTTCGACTCCTCCCTACGGGCTCTTGCAGCACAGGGGAGGAAAGGGAAGCATTTCTGCAGCCTGTCTGCCTGGCGAGGACCCCCCCCAACAATCCATAGACTTTTCTTTGGCCATGCTGTCGCTTCCGCAGCTGCCACCAGGGCCGGGCTGCTGTGACCACGCGTGGTTGGATGGCCCCGCCAGCAGCGCAAACTCCGCGCCGTTGCTCCCCCCTCGGCCGCCGTGTTCATGCCTTCCGCGTCCTGGCCCTGTGTCCTGGCCCCGCGTGGTGCAGGTGGGCAGGCGGGCTGTGGCAGCAGAGTGAGCATGTACCCCTGACACACCGCGGCAAGCCCCACTTTCCTGGGGCAGTTCCCTCCCCTGCCTGTAGCCAGGGAAAGAGTAACACAGACACACGCACACAAGCACTACTCGCTCGCAGCTTGCAGGCGCTCCTCACACACGGGTGGGCGAGTGACACTCAGGGACCTGCATTAATTAAGTGTAGGCAGGTGGAGGATTCATCCCCACCTGGCACCTCACGCCACACAGGGCCCTGCTGTGTCTTCTACAGTGGCTGTCCCCGTCCCACAGCCCCTGGCGAGCCACAGAAACCATGTATCCTCCCCGTGGGGCTGGCCCAGTCCTGCCCCAGAGGGACTGCCGGTACCGCCCCTCGGCAAAGCAGAGCCACTGCATATGTGTTGGCCAGGGAACCTTGCAAATACCTGAAACCGAACTGTGAGAAATTAGCCTTGCAAATCTGTGGGGTCGCAATTGAGAGGTTGCAATGCAGTGGAGATATACTGTATTTGGTGTAACTAAGAGTATTTTAACTGTTGTAGTGAATGTAGGTCCTAACTGAAGAAAAATTCCACACTTAGTATCCAGTGCTCAAGATTATTCTAAAAAGGATGTGGTTAATTTCTGTCTTACAGAATGAAGGACTTTAACTCATTAGGGCTGCATGGTATCTAGGGCCTTGAGATCTTGTTACCATGATTGTAATTTAAGGTGAGTCATACTGGGCTAAAAAAGCCAAAAGACGGATTTTTTTCTTAATTTTTATTCTGGTTGAGTTAGAGAGGATTTTTTCCTCAAGTAGTCCTTAACTGATAGAAAACTGTCTTCTTTACGTTTTTCGGTGTGCTATTTGGTGATGTTACCTTTTGCTGTATGTCCTTGGAAGGGAAAGATGTTCCTATGAAAGATGAATTTTAAGCTGTCTGCAGTCGTTTCCCAGTGAGGTCCCCTTTGTAGAAGATGATATGGTGAGATCAGCAGCATTGCAACTTTGTCTACTTGCCGTGCATCTTCTTCCAAATGATTAGTTCTGTGGTTTTCTGAGTAATACTATTTAGGCCTATGGAAAGAGCGAACCCTAATGAAGATTTACTAATTTGCTGCTTATTGACGCTAGTCCGCCATGACTTTTTTACTGTTTTCTAGTCATGTTTCTTTGTCCTAAATGTGCTCAAAAAGTGGCAGTGACAAAACTTTTGGAACCTCTTCATGTCATCCATCTTGGATGAGCCACCATGTGATCTTGTCTCTACATTTAATTAAATTGTCAAGTTTCGAAACCTGCTTTATTTTTAATCAAGCAGACACTGCAAACGGTTTGAAGTTAGGCCATTTGTAAGTGCAATTCTCTCTAATTAACTATATTCTGTTTCCCATAGGTTTGTAATAAAATTTCTGGTATGCGTTTATGGGAATAGGGAGTTGACACTTGGTTTTCTTTTCCAGATTTGGATTGTCTAAGAGATTGTGAACCCAGATGAGTAAAGCAATAAGGAAATAGGCAATATGCACTGGTTTTGTAAATTCATAATTGAGGCATGATTGACTTGCAACACTTAATTTTTTATTTTTAAAACTTCTAGTGAGCAAATATATATATTTTTTTTTTTTAAATAAAAGACCATATGGATTTGTTTTATGACTGTATTTTGGAGCTTGTAAAGTTTTTAACTTTTTTTTTTTTAATTTTGCTTTTTATTATAGAATGCATGGAGAAATTCCTATGGCATGTTAAATTTCACTTGAGTTTAGCAGGAATTGGCCCCAGCTGTAAGTTTTCTTTATCCAGCCCCAGAGTGCCTGAACATAGAGTACTTCTTCCAAAGGCAGAGATTGTGTGTGTTCCTGTCTGAAGTCTTAGGCTGAGCCAATCTTGACTATACAGAATAAATCCAAGACAAGTTTTCTTCATATTTTATGTATGGTTTTCCTCTTGCCTTTGTTAAATTATAGCTAAACACTGGCTTAATACTGTATTGTACTGGTCTCCTGATGCCACGGCTTTATCAACTCAGGTAGACCATTTTATTGTCTATGATATTTTCCTAAGTGGTTTTTACAGTTTCATGTTTCTCGTTGAAGACTTTGTTTATATTCCTAATAATTGCAGCTTTTTAGAATGGGGTCATAAAGCTCAAAGAGTAAAAACTTTTAGATACATATTCTTAACTGCTGATCGGCTGCACAATCTTTTCTTTTTTTTTAAATGTGTAGGAAGGACATCTTAAGACCCTAACCAAGATTTTTCTTTAAGTTTTCTTTCACTTAGAAATACCTTTTGTTGATAATTGTAAAAAAATTTATTACTTATTAGAAGCAGTATTGAGAAAGGTAAATAAAGTGTGTGTGTCTCTAAGTTACGAGGACAAGTTAAGCCTAAGTTTTGAAAATATAACTTGTTTTCAGACTGCCTTTTTCAGCAATGTGAGAAATGCATTGCTTTATAGTGTAGTGAAGGCGACAGGCCAGGTTATGTCTGCAAGAAGAGACTGGGAATGTAGGAGCAGAATGCTTTAAAAAAAATTAAAACCATCTATTGACACACCAGCTTTAGGAAGCAAGCATCATGAAACCCCTCTTCCTCTCCCCCTCCCCCTAGAAGTTCGTATTTCAGTTTGCTCCCAAAAGCTCACAAGTCTGTGCCAGACAGAAACGCACGGAGGCTGCAGCAGTCCCACAGAGGCCACTCAGAGGAGGGACAGAAATGGAACAATCAAGCCCAGTCCTTGCCCCTCTCAGCCTGCCAGGCTGCACAGGTCCACAGGGTGACTCTCGCCTGGCCCTTGACTCCATTTCCCTGCCTCCTTTCCTTTCCCTCCCCTTCATCCCAACTCTCTGGAGTCAACTGTGAGGCCATCCAGTCGTACGTTGTCCATCAGATGTGTTTACTTTTTCCGTGACAGCCGACACATCTGGAGCACATATTCAGGTTATTCCAGTGCCACTAGACACATTCCACAAGATCATTTCAGCGGTTGTTATGGCGATCTTCTTCCCTCCAGTGATTTTCAAGTTGCATGACAGAAATAGCTTGAGCTAACCAGGGGGACAAAAGTCAACGGGATCAGGAGGGGCTTCTTTCACAGAATGAACTAATTAGTGACCCTGCTTTCTTCACAGGGCAATGAGCATATGGTTTAATAAAGTGAGTCTGTGACATTTTTTTTTCCTTGTCTGTAGGCAGAGCTGTCACTGGCTGAAAACTTTCCTGTTTTTACTAGTGGGACCATAGTCTGCTGTCTTTCAACAGAGTTTACTTCACAAGTAGAAAATGTTTGCTCCTGAGAGTTTAACTTCAGAACTTTTCCTTGGCTACGGACTGCTTAAGTGTAGCAGGTCCTGAAGCTTAAAGAGACAGTGCTTATTTCACACAAGGTCTGCCAGGGGTGGTGTGGGGTTTCATACAGGGCTAGAAATTTCCATTTTGTGCTCTGAGCCTGTCTGTAAATCTGGGTCTAGTGTTTGCATGAACTTGGAAAAATGTTACGTATTAGTGAAACCATAGCTTCTTGGGTTTTCTTGTTAGCTAATACTAGTCTTGTACATGAACTCTTCAGAGTCATCCCTGTTTTTTACACCTCTCTGTTTATCTTAGTTCTGAATTCTACAAAATCTTACATTTCATCTTAGAAGGTTTTCTACAATTTCTACTTGTTACAGTTTCTACTTTGTTTGCATTATCACTTTTACTGTGGACTAAAACAGAACACTAGATAATAATTTTAAATCATATTTTGTTAAAAAGGTACATGTTTACTTCGATCTAATTTTTCTAATGTGGTATGAACTACCTTTTTCTTTTTTTGTGTGTACTTACAGAATGTGTTCGCCTTAGCTCAACTCCATTATGATGACATTTGTGCTGGATTTTATTTTTGGAAAGGGAGCGCTGTATAACTGAAGAGAATGTGTGGATTACAGTAAATAATCTAAGATCATGACAGGATTTATAAAAAAGTACATGTTACCAGAAATTTAGAAAGCAGTCCATAAAAGTGTTTGGCATTGTTAAACCTTTTGAATAGTAGCAATATTAACAAACAGCAATGCCTGTCGCACTGGGGACATTCTTGCTATAAAGAACCATTTACTCATCATTAACACATTGGCAGTCCAGTCGATTTCTAAATCTTGTGTTGCTGTTGGATTAATTTCTGAGAGTAACTATATAAAAAAATGTGTGTGCATTTACAATTGCATGCTCTAAGTTGAAATCCAATAGTGCTATATTCAGAGTAAAAATTAGATAAAAATTTTTGTTTAATTATTTGGACGCGGTCTGATTCCTTTTAAATTAGAGTAATATGACAGGCAGTGACATGCAGAAGGAAATGGAAGAAAATAAAACAAAACTTTGATTATAAAGCAAATTATTTTCTGGTTTCTTAATTAGTACTGGAGTTGTTTTTTCCCCATTTTACACATTCCATTTGTGTGGTTACTGTTGAGACTGGTCACTAAGGCTGTTTGAAATACCTGCCCTCAGGAGGGCTCTAAGGGACACAGAAAGGTCACATAATTAGACGTGATTTTAATTCATAGAGACCTGTTTGTCCCTGTCTCTTTATGTGTCTGCTAGTTACACGTTATTAGCTGGAGTGAATTTTAGAACCTAAATTAGATGCTTAAATATGTAATATGCAGACACTGAACTCAAGGTGGAATGCTGAGGATAGTTACACAATTCTGTTTCCCTCACCAGATGTAACTTTGCAGTAATTAAATCTTATGAAATTTAAGTATTGTAGTCTGTGTTTTGGTAGTTATTTTTGAACTCCTATTGGTAATACCACTTAAATCATGGTAATTGATACCAGTTATCTGTGAAATTTAATAAACAGAAATAAGGTGCTATACTACCTTTTTTTTTAAAAAGCTAGATCAAACAATTATACTGCCATGAAGCCCTTTCCATTTTCATTCCTGTCAGAGATATTTTGTGATAATTATGTCATCACTAGATTTTTTTCCCTTTCTTCCATGTGATCTGATCCTTTTCTTCATATTTAGACTTCACCTTACCCTCTGAATATCCCTGCTTTCTTTGGAACATACTTCTAATGTTGGGTTATTCTGTGGAATCTGTGGAAGTTGGTGAGAAGAGGATGCTTATTCGGAAACAGTCCTCCCCTTCTTAGGAATACAAATCTAGAAAAATTTGCTCTGTTGTAATTTCTCCATGTGTAAATTTGAGTAGTCCTTTGCAGTCAGGTAACCTGGAAAAATGGCATGGACGTATGCCTTAGTTCACAGAATTTATATTGTGAGGCTGTTCCTTCAAACTGCTCTTGTTCTAGCAGCAGAATATCATCAGCAGAACTGAATCTCGGTCTTGGATTTCATTCCCATGTCAAGCAGGAGTTTTATTAACACAATAGAAAGCAGCAAGCAGCTTAATAGCATCAAGCAGATATTGTAATTGTGTTGTACAGATGGCTTGCATGTAACATCTAAATAAATAGTGGGTTCAGAGTGGTAGTGATAAAGCCAACCAAGATAGTTTTCCCAGTTGTGAAATGTTTGTGTAAAGAATGACCTTTTTTGTTTTTGTTCAAGTCTGACAGCTGAAGATGCTTTTAAAACCTTCTAGTCACTTAGAGTGGAGCTATACAACTTCAGTTTGGTAGTTTTAAAAGGCAGATCATATCCATCACTGAAATAGCAAGTCTCAGGGTTATGAGAGAAGATTGGCGATAGGAGATGAGAGCTGTTCAGTCCAGTTTACATTTGTCACTAGTGACTAGCTTTTAAAAAATGTATTAGCTGTGCATGGTGGTAAGTAAGTTCCAGCTGCAGGGGATTACTGCTCTGAGTGGGTCGGGGAGCTTGGAATGCATTCAGTTCCATCAGGGGATTTGTGTCCCTCATCATTAGCCTTAACATTACTAAAGCACTAAAGATTAAGAACAGACCAGTGTCACCTGCTCCGAACTTCAGAAACTCTCCAGAACCATTATAAAGCAAAATACAAAGTAATTTAAAAACAAACCAAACCAACAAACCACTGAAGAGAGTTCTCACCCTTTAGGGAAGGGAGTATGGGACATGACGTTGCATTGAAGGAAGAATCTCCTGTATAAATCTAACACCAAGTGAAAGATTATGCATGTGACATGTAGGAAATAAAAATATCTAAAAAGCTGAATAGCTAAAAAAATTAAGAGCTAAAAAAACAAGGTATCTGTTGGTGAATTATTCTCCCATGTTATTTAATGTATTATGTACCAATTTACTCCACAAACACTTCTACAAATACTTCCCTGTTAATGAACATTTTTGTGGGAAGTTTGAAAATCAAGATGTGCTGCAGTTTTAAGGAAATATTTCCTAGGGGTTTAGTCTCACAGGTTAGGAGTGAAGAGTTTTACTATGTTTTTTTCAGGATACTGTTTTTTTTTTCCTCAAGAATAAGGCAAGTGAACTGCACAGGGCTTTACTTTTTACTATTTTGAAATTCAGCTTACATGCCAACAAACAGTTTAGTGGCAGGAAGTCTTTCCTAGTAGTGCAGTCATGAACTGGTAAACTAGAAGCATCTGTAAAAATTTAGAGGGAGTATCAGCTTTCTCAAAGCTCCAGCCCAAGACTAATGAGGTGCAAATGATAGCGCTGCATAACCCTTCTCCACCCCAGTTATGGAATAAGATATTGCGACAGAAAGAGTAAAGAAATAAGACAAAGATCTCAAAACTTACAGTGCCTCGAAACAAATACTGTGTTTTCAAAAGATTTTCTGATGGTTGAGGTGGGCCAACCTGCATATTTTGCTTGCAAGAAATTCATACCTCCTTCCCTAACCACAAACATAGTTCCATGGCACTGAACACTGACGGATGGAGATTGTGGAGCAGTAGTTACCTTTTTTTCTTCATGTATGTGAAATTTTATCTGTTGAAGTGATTATTCGTATTAACAGTTGTTCTACTAAAAAATAAACTTCTGCTAATTCGGATTATTGATAGATCCTCTACTCACTCTACAGAAAGAGAGGAAGGGGGTAGAAATGTCATTTGTTTGAAGGATCACATCTGGAGTCTGATCTGCTGTATCTTGACACCAGATGGCAGGTTTAGGCTGACAACTAAAACGTGGTTTAGTCCGACCAAATGGCATCTTAATCTTTCTCTGACCATACACAAGAGGAGCTACTATAAAATAATAGCAATTATTTGGGCTCCAACTAAGAAGGCCTCCTCTGAGTTTATTAAATTTCTTGCTTCTCACCTCTTCAGTGTTTACAGGAAAGATTGCTTCTCCTTGGCAACACCTAAAACGCTATTGTGTGGCTCATACCTTCTTCCAAGTATGCGTTGTGGGGGCAGAGGTGTGGTGCCTTTAAGTGGCTGATTCTTGTCATAACAGGTATGGCATTAGCCCTGCTGAGGAGTGACTAAAAGTGACAGCATTGCATTTGAGGTGCCTGGAGGGCACTCAGTCATCACTCCTACACAGCAATATGCCTTTGAAAGCATTGTATACAGTTGCTTGCCAATGTGGAGTGTGCTCAGTAAAACTCAAGGAGACAGAGGTTTGATTTTTGTATTCTTTTGTTCACCAGATTTCCAGAAGAAGCTGCCTGAAAAAATCAGTGGCAAATAGGGCTGTACGCTTTTTGTTCTGCTTCCTTCTGTGTTTAGGAGGGGGGGGGTGGGTGTTTGTGTGTGTGTGTGTGTGTGTGTGTGTGTGTGNTAAATCTAACACCAAGTGAAAGATTATGCATGTGACATGTAGGAAATAAAAATATCTAAAAAGCTAAATAGCTAAAAAAATTAAGAGCTAAAAAAACAAGGTATCTGTTGGTGAATTATTCTCCCATGTTATTTAATGTATTATGTACCAATTTACTCCACAAACACTTCTACANTTCATGTATGTGAAATTTTATCTGTTGAAGTGATTATTCGTATTAACAGTTGTTCTACTAAAAAATAAACTTCTGCTAATTCGGATTATTGATAGATCCTCTACTCACTCTACAGAAAGAGAGGAAGGGGGTAGAAATGTCATTTGTTTGAAGGATCACATCTGGAGTCTGATCTGCTGTATCTTGACACCAGATGGCAGGTTTAGGCTGACAACTAAAACGTGGTTTAGTCCGACCAAATGGCATCTTAATCTTTCTCTGACCATACACAAGAGGAGCTACTATAAAATAATAGCAATTATTTGGGCTCCAACTAAGAAGGCCTCCTCTGAGTTTATTAAATTTCTTGCTTCTCACCTCTTCAGTGTTTACAGGAAAGATTGCTTCTCCTTGGCAACACCTAAAACGCTATTGTGTGGCTCATACCTTCTTCCAAGTATGCGTTGTGGGGGCAGAGGTGTGGTGCCTTTAAGTGGCTGATTCTTGTCATAACAGGTATGGCATTAGCCCTGCTGAGGAGTGACTAAAAGTGACAGCATTGCATTTGAGGTGCCTGGAGGGCACTCAGTCATCACTCCTACACAGCAATATGCCTTTGAAAGCATTGTATACAGTTGCTTGCCAATGTGGAGTGTGCTCAGTAAAACTCAAGGAGACAGAGGTTTGATTTTTGTATTCTTTTGTTCACCAGATTTCCAGAAGAAGCTGCCTGAAAAAATCAGTGGCAAATAGGGCTGTACGCTTTTTGTTCTGCTTCCTTCTGTGTTTAGGAGGGGGGGGTGGGTGTTTGTGTGTGTGTGTGTGTGTGTGTGTGTGTGTGTGTGTGTGTGTGTGCGCCCGCGCACACATAGGTAGACTACACCCCCACCCTGCCCCTTCAGGTGGTCACTTCAGGGCATCTCTTTCAACTTCAGGCCACCTAGCGCCTAGAATCTTCATCCATCTTCTGCATGTTCCCAGATTTATTTCCACCTACTGTGTAAAATAGTGGGTTTTAGTGGTACTTGCAATTGTGCTTTGTGTTTCTTTGTCAAACAACCGTAGTAAAGCTGAATATATTCTGTGATTCTAAGAAGACCGAAAACGGAAAGATAGGTATTAGAGATGTTACACAATCAAAATGCTCTTACTTATAAAGTTTCTTGATTTCTTACTGAATGCTATGGGCTTCTAAAATGCTTTACCTGAAATGAAGCATATGGAGTTCTTACTCCGGTTAGTTCAGTAAAAACATAATAGGAATACCATATTTCTTCTGGAAGTTACACATCACAGTATTACATTTTTTATCAAGTGTGAGATTTTTATTTCGTATTTTTTAACCTCTATTTCTGTAATGTGTCTCAGTGACATCAGTCAGCCTCTAAACTAACCTTGGGCACTTCCCTTGTAAAGTTCTTAATGGATTGCTTTTTTAAGGATTAGAAGTTAAGTAATTTTAGAAGGCCGTTGTTGCATTTGTGGGTTATGGGTATGCTGCTACACGTTTGCCAGTGTTTGATAACATATTTTTTATATGTCATTAATGATTTATTTCCAGATGTGGCAATGCAATAGAAAGGAAGGGAGAAACTAAATACAGAGATATCTTCATCTTTTACAAATGGTTTTTAAAAACACTAATTAAGCTGTAAATTGCAGGTTTAGAGAGGCAGGCCAGATCAATTGTGGGAAATTTGCATTTGTGAAAAACATATGTCTCACTATGAGTTCCAAGTGAAGTGCCTGGATACAGACTCCTAAGCTGACTTTGGCAGTGTTAAACGCACTTTTTTGTAGAAAAAGAATGTTTAATGTTTACTTTAGTGCTGGAAACAGTGGACATGTTCCTCACAAGTAAGCATAATTCTTTTATGTTTCCTCCATTTTTTTCTCCTTCTTGAGATGGGAGAGACCTCTGTCATTTATGTTTATGTATGCCAATAGGAACCTTTGTTGCTCTCAGAGAGTCTCCTGTGCATTTTCATGATGAGAGATTCATGAATTGAGGCTGAGTGATTTTAATGTTCTGTGGAGTCTTGATGAGTCTCTTCAGTTTTTTAGGGGCCTTACAGAAGGCATACAAACATTTTATTACTGGTGATGCAATTTTTTGGTTATATTGAAACAAGAAACCAAATCTGACAGCTGAAATGTGGGGAGTTTTGAGACATGATGATCTCTTCAAAATTATTTGTTTCTGCATCTAAAAACTAATTTCTGACTGGATTCATAGAAAATAGTTCCATCAGGAGTAGAGAAAATTTTATTTCAAGAGCAGTATAGGTTAAGAGGATGATTGTTTAGAGATGTGCAGCAAGAATTAAGAGCTTTTTTAAACCCAGCATTTTTTTAGAGTGCATTGATTTTGATACGATGGACCTAGTCTGCAAAATCATCATGTGTTTAATTGACTCAGTGTGCTGCCTGGATGAAGTAATCACTGGAAAATCCAGATTTAAATCTGGATTCCAGCTCTGTAGCTCTGCAGATTTGGTTGGTCCTTATCACGAGTTTCATTCAGGCTTTTTTGGGTGATGCGTAGTGACAAAATACATGGATTACTTTTTTCATAAATACTAATGTGTATAATTTAGAGAGAAAATCAATGAGAAAATTCTTACCTAAGGAAAAATTCTCTGTAGTTTATCAGAAAATCTGGACAGACTATCTCTAAACATACCAGGATACATCCTATCCAGTGATGCTCTTGAGTACTGAGGGGTAGTTCTAGACTGGGCATCAAGTTTGTCAAAGTGTAAAGGCTTAAATAAAGAGAGGGTGGAAATAGGCAAGGGCTTATCATGCAGGATGTTGCATAATGTTGAGGAGTCATAATGGTGGTGGAAAATTTTAATTCTAGCAAAATTTGGATAGTTTTGATGATCTCTTTTAATTAAGTACATTCTACCTGCATAGTGGCATAACACGAGAAACTTCAGCTTCCACTAAAACCATGAGACAACAGAATGAACTTGAGGATTTTAAGAACTATATATAACTTTGAAAAAACATAATTCCCTTTTACTCTAGAATTAATTTTTCTTTCATTAAGTGCTGACCAAAAAGAACCCCTTTAATCCGTTTCTCAAATGACATCTAGTTGCAATAATATCTTTTTTAATATGTACTTTAGGCACATTTATGCTAACTATTCTCTTCAGCTTCAATACTCTTTTATACTTTCATGGCTTCACTTTTGAGTACTTACTTCAAGACAGGCAAATAGGAAGACTTGTGGTTTATTCTGGAAATAAAACAAATGCTGTTGTGTGAATTGTATGTAGAGAGTAAGGAGAAGGTGCTGGTCTGCATTTCAGAAAGTTGCATATAATTTCTGTGAAGGCTAATCATGTCTCTGCAATATATTTACAGTCTACTGAGCTCAGAGAACATTCACTGCCTCTGCCTTTTAACTTTAATGCAAATTAAATAATGTAAAACAGAAAAACTGTGTTCTTAGATAATCAAGAAAAGGGTTAATCAAAATGGAAAACTGCTAAAAGCAATCCTTACCTGTAGTGCCTAATTATTGTTCAGGCGTACAGTACAAATATGTTCTGCCTAAGTTAGCCAGAACAATATCTCCAGCTAGTGATTAGGTTCAACTTCAACTTTCTCCTCAGGCAAAATTTATGCAGTTATACTACTGTTTGCCAGGTAATTAAAGGCAAAAGAAGTAGTAACCTGAAGTAGTGTGTTTTTGTGTTTTTAGGGGTTTTGGCTGGTTGGTTGGTTTGGGGTTTGGGGTTTTTTTTGTTTTGTTTATGGTTTTTTTTTGGGGGGGGGGGATGTTTATTTGGGGGTTTTGTTTGGTTTTGGTTTGGTTTTTGTTTTAATTATATGTC
>WEKX01006966.1:0-10244 GCA_013390025.1 Pitta sordida
GGGTAGACCTGGTCTTTCCATACTTGGAGTAGACGAGTATCTATGAGAGACCTGAGAGTGTGTAAATCCTTCACAACTGCACAACAGCAGCTCCGGGGGAGCAGCCCCACCGTGGCTGCCACTGCGCCGAAGGGCGAGCAGGGGAGGAGTGGCCCCACCGCCACCGTAGCAGGGGAGGAGCGGCCCTGCCACAGCCACTGCCATTCTGGGGCTGGGGAAACCAGTGGTGCCGCTGCTGCCGGCACCATCCCGGGGCCAGGAAGAAGTGGCAGTGCTGCTGCCACTGTCCCGGGGCTGTAAGGATGCAGCGTGGCCGCCACCGCCACAGCAACTGTGCAGGTTGTGTGCCAGGTCGTGCATGTGCAGTTGCAAAAAGTGGCCTCCTTAATCACTAAAAAATCACGCCACTAAGATGTGAAGCCGCAATATGGGGGTCATGAAGTGCAAGAGGGCAGACTGTACTAAAAACTTTTTGTTAAATTTTTTGACAAATCTTGTGTGCCTCCAGACCAAATTGCTAACGGAGGCATCAAACGATACCTCCCAACCATTTTAGTTCCAATTCTATTCTTCAGGGACTAGGTCTTATTTATTTAAAGTTTAGTACATTTTAAACCTCAGTCATGCCCTCTGTTATCATTCTTCCAACACTCCCATATCTGTGAGCTTCTGAGGGCATACCTTTAGCACAGCTTAGCTTCTTCCAGGGTGGATGCTCTCTAGGCTGCATTCTGCAACCTGTCCTTCCCTTCAGAAATAAATATGATAAGCAAAGATCTTTCCATCTCCAGGCTCTCTAGTGACAACTCTGCTGTAATCACTGGCAGCAGAACTAGTAGCCTTTTACTGTGATGATCTCAAGGCTCTCTTCTGGCCTGGGTCCCCAGAAGCCTGGAATCAAGCCTGTTTCCTTCAGAAGTGGTTCACTCCACTCAGCCTCACTGATTTACATTGATTTACTAGAAGAGTACTCTCAAACCTATCCAAAGTTCTACACTCCTTTCTTCTCCCTGTACACAGTTTTATTTAGGAGAAGACTGGAACAATAAAAACAGTCACATTCTGTTAGCAAGTTTATGCAAGTAAAGCATGAAAAATTCAGAAGGCATGATAAAAATTTATTCTGTAGCTCAGTGTAAAGTATGAGGATCTAAAAGGTCTCCAAACAGCAAGTAATTTCACAAACCATACTTTATGCACAGTAATTCAGAGTGTACTAAGGGCAGAATTGTAGCCTAAATGAGTTTTGTGCCTTAATTTCTGCATAATTTAGTGTTTTAATCTGAAAATTAGCCACAGACATTCAAATTGTGTAGTTCTTACCATCTCTTTGAAGCCATTCGATGAGTGTTTAGATCAGGACTTGTTGCCTTTGCTTCCTCTAGAGCTCAATCCAGACTACTTAATGAATGCAACTTGAACACAGCAAAGGTGCAGCTTTGTTGCCTCCATGTTGATGAGTTTCTGCTCTGGGCTTCTGTTGAAAACAAAAGAGGTGGGAAAGTTTTTACTGAGAGATTTCCCACAGGATTACTTTATGTATGCTGGGATGTTTGCCAGCAGTACAGTATACAACAAATAACACTCTTTGGTTAAAGGCCTGAATATGTTACTGGTGACTGAATGTTTCCAACATGCAATGTATGCTCAGGGATGTATAGGAAGCAAAGAAGCCAAAAGGATGTATGTGTACCAGTTTCCCAGGAATTATACATTTCTTTCCCAGGTAACCACCACAACTGGCACATTCATGGGTAACTAGCAAAGAAGAACCATGATAGTGATGTCCTCACTTGCCGGCCATGGCTCATGTCTTCCTGGTCGTGAATGAAATATGTTGGTGGGATTACAAAGAGAGATTTTTATGGACAGCATTCTGTTCTGGACTGCACTGAATCCACATAGATGTCTATAAATTATTTCTGAATATAGTAGCTTTCCAGTACCTAAAGGGGCCTACAAGAAAGACAGACATTTTGCAAGGGCATGTAGTGACCAAAAAAGGGGCAATAGCTTCAAACTGAAAGAGGACAAGTTTAGATTAGGTACTAGAAAGAACTTCTTTACTGTGATAATGGTGAGACACTGAACAGGTTTTCCAAGAGAAGCTTTGGATGGCCCATTCTTGGAAGTGTTCAAGGCCAGATTGAATGTGACTTGGAGCAATCTAGTCTTGTGGAAAGTGTCCCTGCCCATGGTAGGGAGTTGGAATGAGATGGTCTTTAAGGTCTCTTACAACCCAAACCATCCTATGATTCTACAGTTTCAGAAGTTCTCCTAGTTGGAGGCAGGAGACAATGTTCCTGTAAACCTTCTGGTAGACCTTAGAGAACACTGCAACCCCAAAGACTTCTTGCTTAAGCAGCAAGCCATTGATAGCATGCCAGTGTTAACTGTTCCTTGCTTCCAATTGCATTAGGTAGGCTGAGAGGCTCATTTTATCTGTCAAATGAAATCAAACTGGAAAAAGTGGCTTACAACCATTTCTGAGTGCCTGTTGCAGGACACTTGGTCACTTTTACCATCATTTTCCAAAGGCCTCTTTAAAAAAAGCAAACAAAAAATATCTGGAAATCCTAACTTACAAGAAGTTCTTATACAACTACTCCTTGGGTTTTTCATGAGATAAAGCAAGCCAACAACAACTTCTTTGTGGACCAAATTTTAGTATTCTTTAACTGGAGAAATCCTATCTGAGAAAGGTTATTTTTGTAGAAAACATACAGAGTTGGTCAAATAGTGTTTTGACCCACAATGTTGTGTCATCTTTTTGGAAAAGATCCTCTTTTTATATCAGGTAGTTCAGAAAGAGTATTAAATGTTAAGTGAATCTAAATGCCTCTTTACCAAACATAAACCTGGAGTAGAAAATATTACCAACCGTATAAATTAGATCAGTTTGAATTAGAAAAATTAGATTTATATTCTTTGCAGAAGAGATGAAAGATAGTTGAACTGTCCATCAATAATTAAAGTAGTACTGAATATAGTATTACTTTTCCATCTCACTGTGTGGTAGATAGTTCAATAACAATACACCTTATATTTATTGCTTTTTTATCCTAAAAGTGTCTTACTCTTGGTGTCCAGTAATTGGCATCTGGAAGAGAAAGAAAAACTACAGTCTGTGCTACAGTCACATAATTCCAATGAAAAGCTGTATGACATTCAGGTCTTCTGAATGTGCCAGAGGGTTGGAATAGCACCTAGAAGTGAGTAATGCCATGCTGGGCAAAAGTAAAAACCTGTTATGCAGTTAAGCAAGAAAATACTGCCACATCCGGGGATCTCTGAATTGTTGGTGAATCATTCAGTCCATTTCACAATTACAATAGTCCAGCACATCACTTAGAAGCTGCTGAATCTAAATAACTGTATTCCTTTATTGTAAACTTAAAAAAAATGTATTTAGGTTTACCGTGAAACTTCTGACTTTTCCATAAAAAATGAAATCATTCAAGTCAAAATAAAATGTATGATATGACAAAGAAACTTCTGTACTCTTAAGGAGACTTTTTTTGAGCTGCTGAGAAATGCTCATTCATATACAGTGAGTTAGGGAAACTGAGATTCTCTCAGAAGAGTTTGTGTCAGCTGTTGATGGTGCAGTGAAAGGATGTGTTGTATGGATGGATGTACTGAAACAGTTACTGATTCAGCTCCATTGATTTTGGCAGGAATCTTCCTGACATAGAGCTTGATATTGAAGGATGTTGAACTCTCTTATTACCCCAGGAGATGGGGGTCCCAAGAGCTTCACTGGAGACTATTTCTTATTGATTTTAAGTCTGCTTTTTGTCACACGTATCACATTAATCTTGCAGGATGGAGCCGGCAGAGCAGCACCACAGCAGATACCATGCCCATGTGCACATCCTGGGTTGGCTGCATTTGTACAGCCCATTTGCAGCAATTGGGTGCAATCCAGTCTCTCAGGTTCACAGCCTGGCTGCACATGGGAATGGGGACAAGCCAAGCATCTCCTCTGAAAGGTTCCCTCTTCTCAGGGAGCAGAGGGTGAGAGCAGCAGGCTGCATGGCAGGCACCACCAGTGTACCTGGCATATTTTCCTCTAGGCACCACAATACACAGTTTGCAAAATAATTGGGCATGAAAAAGACTGAAGATTTCTAACTCTCTTTAAACAGACTGCTGCTCTTCTGTGAAGAAACTGAAGAGAAAAAATGTCTCTATGACTCCAGTGTGTTTCCATGGGAAGTAATGTTTTGTATCTTTATATCACATTTTATATATTTTATATCTTTCTTCCATCAAGCTAACCCCATTTGTTTAGCACATCTATAGGTGTTTCTGTGTTTATAATGCTCCCAGAATAAGGTATTTGTTAAATGAAGCCTTAATATATTTTTGCAGCCAAATAGTAGTACCTATCATTTTCATTCTGCAATTATTTAGCTATCCCAAGATCACTTTTTTTTTAAATGTAAGACTTTTATGTTCCTGAGTACAACTGCAAGTTATCTTCCACACACAATGGATTGTATCTGTCTTTGTGGTCATGCATCAGTGCTACTCTAAGTCTTTAAAGTTAGTTTAGATCTCCAGATGGTTTTTTAATGTTCCATTACTTTGGGATTCTAATGCAGTTTCCTGTAAACATTTCAAGGGGAAAAAAAAAAAGAAAGAAAATAAGTAGAAAAAAGAGAAGATAGCTGAAAAATTCATTCCATTTCAGTCCCATCTTTTGCTTTAGTGCTTGTGGGTGGTAAAAAAGTTTGGAAGGCAATCCTGAAAGAGGGTGGCATTCTGGCACTACCAGGGCAGTGAAAGACATGGGATGAGGGGATGCAGCACAGGGGTGTTGGTGCAGTGTTGACCACCCCCCAAAGCTGCACTCACCTTCACCCTGCCAGAGCCCTCGTCAGCCACCTGGAAGAAATGGAGAATCTGATCAGTTTTTCTCATCTGCATCCATGACACAGCTGTGGACACAGCTGGGTTACTTGCCACCAAGAATGGGGTGGAAAAGAAAATTGAAACACACACACACAAAAATTATCTCTTTCTATTTCCAAGCTTGAAAAATGCCTTCACGTGTTAAGCTAATGTAGTTAAGAACTATGTGTCTGTTAGAAAAAATTAATTTTTTTGTCCTGTCCTGAACCTGATTGGACCCTCAGGGAAAACATCCCCAGCACTATTTGATAGTCCATTGCTGAGACTAGAAGTCCTTGTGAAGTTCGTGATCCTTTGGGGCTTCCTAGAGGAAGCAGCACACAACGCTAACACACCTACTGAGCATTTTCATCAACAGGTGATAAGGCATCTAACATTGCCTTGGAGCCATCATCTGCAGAAGGGAGAAAAAACGGAAAACTGGGTAGAGGGAAATAGGGAATGATCTTTGGAAGCTCTTATCTCTGCACTGTGGCAAAGTCCTGCACACAGATCTATGTGCCCAATTCAAACATCCAACTTTGTGTACAACTGTGAATGTGCCCTACGTGCTCCTGGAGCCAGATCTGGGAGAAGTTGATCTCTTGTCACAATCAAAGCCAAGAAGTCCCAAATCACTCATACTCAAGTCAACTGAAGAAGTTAATCCTGTGTTCCAAAAGAAATCCCAAAAGAAAGCCTATTTCTCATGTTACCAAAGAACCAACCACGTTAACTTTACAGTTAAGCTTTCTGCTGTAAGACATCTCCTGCATGGATTTTTCTGCCAGTGTAAGTTTTTGCTAAGAATAGCAACAACGACAAAAAAAAATCTGACATCTGCAATTAGGTTTTAAATTAAGACAATGTGAAAACAATAATTTTGACATAATAAAAGGAAATTAAAATGACAACTGAGAATTTCTTCCCCATAAAGTTTCAGCCACAGTGGATTTCCTGATGAATATTATATGTATATCCACTTCAATATTTAGAAAACCCTTCATAACCTCACTTAAAAAATTACATTTTCTTCATACAAACAAAAGGAAAACCAGTTGACCAAAAGTTTACCATAATATTTGGCATAAACAATAAAAACCCCACAGACTAAAATATTTGACAGGCTATACCAACCATGAAGCAAAGAAATTATTTGGATGGACACCCCTCCATCTCTTCTACTGGCACTATTTTGCTGTGTGAGAATGACTATGAGTCGAAGTAAGGAGTTAACACTGAGTGACCAATATTTGTAGTGGGCAGGACCATTGGTTAGGACACTCAGCTGGGTTCAGGCCATACTCCAGGGGACTCTGAAGACTGGCAGCATTGATAGGAAGACATGAGAGCTCCTTCTCAGAATAACCTCACCATGAGGGCATTTCACATGAGGGAGGAGATGCAGATTTGAAGTCTTTCAAAGAGTAGAGTGACAGAATTAAGATTCCCTGCACCTTGGGAAGCATTACTACCCCTCAGCTATTGAGAACAAGTCTGTGATCAATGATGCCATATTTTAAAATCTGCCTTCAATTATCTCATACCACCAAGGAAATTTAAATTATTTTTCTGAACAGTTTAGTGGCAATGGAGCCCACATAGTTTGGCTAACTATCACAGGCCAAAAATATAAATACATTTCACAGGTCTAATTGGCATAAATTACTCTTGCTGGATGTCGGGGGGATTGGATGTGTACCAATTCATCTTGAAGGTTGTTTATTGATTTGATATGTTTGAATCTTTTATCAGATTAATTATTTATGCCATCAGTTGGAGGAAAAATGTAAGTAAATGATTGCCAACTATTAAGGCAGTTTAAAAAAAAACCCAAACACCTCAACAATCTTGGATCCAGGAAAAAAACCCTCAATCTTCAAATTATTTTACTCATTTATCAGTATGCTTAGAAAATTATTTTGTACAAACTGCTGGTGTACTTTTTTAATGAGATAAAAATGCATATCATCAAAAACTTGCACACTCACAGCTCCTTAATTCTGCTAATAGAGAACAAAGCAACAAATTCATCTGGAATCTTCTTCCCATCACTAACAATACAAACCATGGTTTTTATCTAACTTAAATAAAGAAATAAAAATAAGACCTTACATACAAACATGGCCTGTGTAAATTCCTTCCTGTAGACAGTATGTCCATGGGAACGTACTGGTTTGGAAAAACTCACCGCTACCTGTTATATTCTAATTAATTTGTGAGAAGTTGAAAAGTAAAGGCAGTATCTTTAACAAAAAGAGGAAACTTCTAATAAATGTTTTAAAAAATTAGAGCTTAAAGGCCTTTTATGACTTAAATTACTGAGCAAAAACAGAACTTTCAAACCTGATGATCAATTTCGAGAATGTATTTTCATGTTTGTCAGATGATTTTTTGAAGTATTCTTCATTTTTGAAGAAAAATATTTATTCATCTGAGATGCTTAACTGCAAACTTGTCTAACCAGATACAAAAATGTAAGTCAAAAGTGTACATCATTCTTTAGCATTTTGACAGGCAAAATGCATGTTTTTCAGATAAAAATTAAAAGCACAAGTAAGTTTTTGGTGGAGTGTTGGGAAAATAGGGGAAAAGGTCTTTCCAATTAAGCAAAACAAAACCCATCATCTGAATAAAAATGATGTTGGAAATACAGATAGTGCATATCATTATAGGCACATGCAAATTGAAATAGGAACTGTCCACAGTACAGCCAAGTACTCCTATCTTTTTCTTTACAATGCAAATTCCATCAAAATACTTTGGATTGTATTTTTACCCTCCTTAATTTCTTAGACTTTTACAAAATATATCAGACTACAGACAATGTGTCACATGAAGTGTCCTGGCCAGTCCTCTAGTGACAACTGTGGGCATCTGCTTAATAGTAGAGTAGTAAAAATCAAACCTGTACGCTAAGGAAACTAAATTTAACATTCCCTCTGTCCAAAACCTCCTGTAAAACAGTCAATAGCAATTCCTGTACTTACAGACTTCAATTCTACCAAAGCTTACAGTCCTGTATAACTCCACTCACATTTGTTCCCTTCAACTTTGAGATGGATCAGAGACTAACCTGCACTCTAAACTAAGAGATAGAAAAAATATTCTCTGTGTTTTCATTTGGGATGGAGACATGCTCTTAATTTCTGTGCAAGCCACTTTTTCATCATATTTTTATTTTGCTTTTGAAAAGTTATAATATTGATAAGTTGTTTTAACTTTTTATTAGGTGACCCTGTATGTACATTGTGTTCTGCTGCAGTATGAGGTCTATTGAAATTAAGTCACTAATGAGACATTAGATACATAGGCTTTGAATTTGAAGGTCATTATAAGGTTTCAAACAAGGTATTGCTACTCCCAGAAGGAGTGGACTTTATTTCAGAAATGCTGTAAATTGACCATAAAAGTCAGACCCTGGAAAAAATAAAAACAAAAATATTTAAATATTAAGTACAAAATAAATGTCCCCAAGCCAGAAGCCAAGTTGCAATGAACAGGAGTATGGACTAAAACAGTGCAGGAGAGTGGTTAATTTGAAAATTAAATTGTTATGTTCAATAAGCAAAAATATTTATTTTCCTGACAGAGCATATGGACACAAATTCCAGGTTTGCACAGTAGATGAAAATAATGTATGAGAGAGGTGCAGAGATACTAACTTTCCAGCTGAGAGGAATGCCACTGCATGTCCAAATGTGACAGTTTCTGTTGCACAAAATAGCAAAAATTTTTTACTATGGGACATCAGCTCTTGCCCCCCCACCCTTAGTACAGAATGCTTTGGATGATGAGACAACTTAATTTGTTTCTTCAAGTAAATTTTTTACTTCATATGATCAAAGTAGAAATTCTAATGCAGATCCTTCCCTGTGGGTGAAACATTTTATCCTGTCTGTAAGAGAAAAATAATCTCACAAAAATCAACTAGCCAACACAAACCCACTCCTACCTCAGTTCTCCACATAGAGGTTATATAATAGTAATAAAGAAATGTAGACAAGAGAATCAGGAAGATGATACCAAATTATAATCAGAATAAAAAAGTGGAATTAGTTTGCATGGTCATGCAAAATATTGGTCCTTGGTGGCACTCTGCTGCTGTGCTGTGTTCACATTTGTTGTGAAGGATGAATGCCAAACCAAGGCTCTGGACTTGGGAATGAGCCTCCAGAGCTGCTGTGTCACTGTGGTTTCTGCAGGAGGCAGCCGCCAAGTGCACAGACCTTGGGCTGTGCAGCCACTCTTCAAAATGAATGCACAGTGGAATTAATTTTCACTTGACAGGAAACACGCGCTACAGGCTACACAATGAAAAACAATGTTTCAAGGATATTAAAGATTGAAATTTAAACCATAGTTTAGTGCAGCAGTTGTTGTATGAGAAAAAGATGCATTCAAAGTCTGCTGCTTTTCAAAAATAATTTTAATTACATTATTAAGTGTTAATCCCCCTATTTCTAGGGAATCCATAACTTTTCCTCTCTGAGTCTACAGCAGCAATTAAGTATGACTCTGTACTGACACGAATTAGTCATGCTTTTGCACATTAATGCTGTAGAAAAATGAAGCTGTTGANCTGAAAAAAATGTATGAACTATTGCTATTCCTAAATGAATGCTCAGGAGGAGCTCCCAAGAGTGGTCACAGTGTAGGATCTCATCCTCACTCTCTGTGTTCCTTTTCACTTGGTACAAACCAACACTAGACTTTCCTCTACTGTGGTCTTCTGTGAGCAGCTATTGCAAAGAAATTAATCTTCCTGCAAGATATGAAAGCTACTCAAAGCATTTCAGTGTCCTGTGGGAGATTGATTCAGACGTTGGCTTGCTGAAAAACCATCTCTTTGTCTCTGCATTTCTGAGTTTGGACGCCAAGAAAGAGGCCGGGCAGGGCGTATCTCAGGTGATGTCCAGTTCACAGTGCCCAAAAACATGTGGCTGAAGCCAGAAAACTGATTCTCCAGATATGTAATTTCTTCAGCCTGTCGATTACTGTGTTCATCCTGATGTCCTCTTAACACAGTATTCCCAAGGCTTGGGCTTGCCTCTGTTTTGTCTGTGTGTCTATTGAGAAACCATGCAGCCGGCTTCCCTTCAAATATTGTATGGATTTTAGGCACCCTCTATTGCTGACCTTGATCTAAGACTGGATCTTTAGTCTCAACACTCAACCAAACAGCCATAATTATTGCTTTATGTGCCTGATCCATTTCATCTGAGAAAACGTATTTCAGCTGGAGGCTGATTTGACAAAGGGAATCCAGAAGAACAGATTTGTTTACACTGTCAGGCTGGCAGCCTGTGGACTCCTTGACTTTTGTTTAAAAAAAAAAAAAAAAAAAA
>WEKX01006966.1:15591-34790 GCA_013390025.1 Pitta sordida
TTGCAAGAACTGAGCTGAATTGTTTAGAACAAATAAAAGAATTCTGAAAACCGGAGTCTTTGTTAGGAAACTCTTGTTCTCAAAGGCAGAACAGTTTGGGGTTAAGTTCTTGAATGCAAACTTGGATTTGCATCTTTTCTTGTGAGAATAGTATTTTTAGCTCAGAGGCATCAAAAAAACCAATGACATAGCTTCACTGAAATTTCATAAAATCAATTTCTAAGCCATCTTGAACCTCAAATTTAGTCAAATTCAATTTGTTTTAAGCCACAAACCCTACAACTTCCTAATGTCTTGGGCAGGCAGCAGTTTCCATTTGTCGAAGGCTTTTTTTCCACATGCATTTTCCGAGCTTCCGTCATTCCTTGAGAGTGTCTTTTTCCTATCTTCTGAATTATTTGAAAGAAATGCAGAATTTTGTCCCATTGCTGAAATTCTAATTGCACCAAGGCTCCTCCTTGTGTACAGAGGCCAGAACTGGTGGAAAGGGACAGAAAACACCTCGTTCTGCAGTGGTGCTGTTGACAGCTTCACTCAGCCTTTCTGAGCTGAAAATACCCGCAGCCTCTGGGCTTCGAATTCGTTAACCACAGGATGACTTGGAAAAATTATGCTGGTTTGAGTAGCTATTTTTCAAGGGCTGTGGCAGAGTTCTACAAAACAAGCAGGTTTTTTTCTCATAATCTACTTATAAAAAGGGTTGGCAGGAGGCAATACCTCTCCGAGCTATGGCATGTAATGGGACTGAAATCACATCAAAAAGAGAGGCATTTCCCCTTGTATCACAAAACGTGAAATAGAAGAAATACACTGTTACAAAACTGCAACTTATTTTAACAGAGTTACTCTAGAGTTACCCTGGTTTAACTTGAAGCAGAAACAGGAACAGAAGTTGACTTTTTAATTTCCATCTGAAAATTCACGATGACAACAGAAATATGCAGAAAATTCCCACATAAGTGTGATGAGAAAAAATCCTGCCAACTTGTGCTTCATCTGGAAGTGTAAACATGTCATGGCAGGGAGACAAAACTGCTTTGATTAGCACAGGTCACTGCTTGTTTCTTCCAAACCGTTTCATTTTTCAGAATCCCGTTGTGCACATTCAACCCACTTTACTACTTCTGTGGGAACAGAGATCCTACAGCTCTTCAAGAATTTATTTCTTTTTCAAAACTCTGGGTGTGGGTTGAGGTGATATTTTCAAGTTTGCCACTATGCTTTTCTGAAAGGGATGAATGATAAAACAGGATCTGATTCCAGGGGAATGTTCTCAGATGCAATGCATGTGGGGACTGACCAGATATCTTGCAGAGTAGAGAAAAAGACAATAAGGGGGAAACAATTGTTCAAGCTATTTCAGAAGATGTTTGTCATGATTTTGAAAGGCCTATCATGCACAGCAGATGTGGATTTATTGCATAGATGTGCCCTTCATTGCCTGATAGAGTGCTGGTCTTGTGGCTACGTTGCTCTATAGACTCCCAAAGTATTAGAACTACACTGATTTCTGCACTAGAGCTTGAACGGCCTAGAAAGCAGAAAATAAGAAATAAACACACACTAAATATATTTCATCATTTACCCAAAAATTTTCTAAAAATGTTGGGTGAGAGAGAGAAAAATCATGGCTACAGGGTTACAAGCTTAGACTTGTTTTCATTTTTCTCTGAGATACAGATATGTTCAGCTAAACCCTCATTTATTTTTGTGAAGTATTACCAATGTGGTTGCAAGCAGCAATGTGTGAGTCCACACAGAACTGGTAAAATCTGAGAAAGGGGTAATCATTGCCTTGGAAAAAAGACAGTGACAGAGCTTGCTTTTGATGCAGCAAGAGGTAATTCCAGTTCACTGTCTTCTAAGCAGTGAAAATCCAGCAAAATCCAAACAATCTTCTTTCAAAGTCCACTGGAGCCAGAGAAAAGAACTGTTGTTTTCAGAAGATTGTGGGTTAGACAATTCTGTTCTCAGACAGGAAAAAAGGTAACCAGGAAGAAATTTCTATCCAAAGTTTGCCCTTAGAACTTTAGAATAACATGACTGAAAAGGATAAAGAAAGATATTTTACAGAAGATAATAGAAGTTTAAAAAGTCTGGGAAATAAGTAGTGTATAAATAGGTGTAGACTTATTTTCATAGAATTCATTCCATTATATTTTCCTCATTACAATGAATTTCTGCATGCAGATAAGTCATAAATTTGTGTTTTCTTGGGAGTTCAATTAGAGAAAAGTTTCTGTCAGTTTTCCAACTGTCACCTAATAGAAAACCAAAAACAAGTAGTATGGTTTGTAATTAATACTGCATATTGAAGAGAAAACAATAAAATTTTTAAAAAAGAAAAAGAGAATCACAGAATTGACAAGGCTGGAAAAGACCATCAAGTCCAACCTATTTCCCATCACCATCCCATCATCTAAACCATATCACTCAGTGCCTTGTCAAGCCGACTCTTGAACATCTCCAGGGATGGTGATTCCACCACCTCCCTGGGCAGACCCTTCCAATGACGGGTCACCCTTTCAGTGAAAAAGTTTTTCCTAATATCTAGCCTAAACCTCCCCTGACAGAGCTTGAGACTGTCCCCTCTTGTTCTGTCTCCAGTAGCCTGAGAGAAAAGACCTGCCTGACCACAACCTCCTTTCAGGTAGTTACAAACAGCGATACAGAATCACAGAATCACAGAATCACTAAGGTTGGAACAGACCATAGAGATTATCAAGTCCAACCTATCACCTATTACCTAACCTAGCCAAACCTGTTACCTAACCTGTTGCCATCCTGCTACCAACACACCATCCTACCTATAACACACTACCATTGGTCATGCCACCAAGTGCATCATCCAAGCTTTTCTTAAAGACCTCTAGGGATGGTGACTCCATCACCTTCTTGGGCAGCCTATTCCACTGAGAGATCACCCTCTCTGTGAAAAAGTTCCTTCTAATGTCCAGCTCACCCCTGAGCCTCCTCATCTGAATCACGCCAGGCAAATCCCACATGGTTTCCTCAGTGTCTTCCGAGGCCAAAGAGGGTTCATCCCTTCACACGGTCTGCGGGCGGGCCAGGCCGCACTAATTACTGTCCGGTGGCGCTAATTACCACCCCACACGCGCAAGAAAGAAAAAGAAACAAGCAATTGCATCAGCTACTGATGGGAAGTGAGACTGTATCTTCTTGGTGCTTTATCTCCACAAGCTGGCTAACTCTCACTGTGGTTTTGGTTGATATGGTGACATTACAGGCAATCTCTGTAAACCCTGAGATAGGCTGAAAGAGAGCAAGCTGACAGTTACAAATGGATATTTATCCCTATCTATAAATATGTTTGGTATTTGCAGTGGTCATTGACTTCAAAGCAAAGTTGCTCTATTAGCACATAAAGTTTAAAATAAGAACCCCTTTTGAGCCACAGTAAAGGGCATATTATCATTTATTTCAGAAATACATGCAATGGCTGATTGTACAAGCATTTTCATTAACATAAGACCTTTAATAAAGTTCTTCTAATAACAAGAAAACATGCACACCATGTGGAAGGCTTTTCTCTGGGTCTCAAACCTGAACATTTTTCCTTCTTTTGTCTCCTGCTTTCCCACAGATGTCAGCAGCATTGTGAGGGTTATGTCTGCTCCAGAACAATATGAAATCTTGACTAGAACAGCTGCCTGGAGGCAGATCTCAGCAATGCTGTCTTCTTTCTGAAATATGTGGCAATTCTACTTAAAAATTGGCAGGAGAGTTGATGAAGCTGGCAAATTAAATCTGTAGTAACAACATCTACTATCTTTCTAACAGCACTGTAAGCAGCACTGCTGCCTGTACCATTGTGTTGGCTTTTTCGTGAGCCCCAGCCCCACCTGACAAGGTTTCCCTGGTCAGATTCACAATTACTAGTTTTGCAAAGTACTCCTTTCTATGAAACAATCTACCCGGAGGACATCACGTCAATTTTCCTACAACTTAAAGGAAACAAAGAAAAGGTGTTAACTCAAAAACATTCAAACTCTTTGCAGAAGTTACTACACTATTTAGAAGCCTTGAGAAAATAAAACAAAACAAAACAAAAACAATGATCTTATAATAAAGACAGGCAAATAAAAGAAGGATAAAGGAAACAAAAATCTGTCTAGCCCAGGCTTGCTCATTTGAACGCTTAGGCAGAACCTTGTACCCCTCAGCTGTTGGTGCTCCAGGTCTGCAGAAATCACTGAATTTATCTTTACCTTTGTGTCTACTATTATTTTCCTCTTTCATTTCCAGAGAAAAACTGCTTTTCTCATTCTATTTTCTGTCACAGATCCTGTAATATCTGACTTACAGAATGTACAGTTTTAAGATCAATCAGAATCTAGTGAAAAGATGGGAAATACATGGCAAAATAATGTGAAATTAGATTAAAAAGTTCACGATTTTAATGAATTTTTTAACTATTTAAAATTCAGGATGAGAGTGAGTCTTAGGTAATGAAGATAGTTGTCTGAATTCCAGCTCTTCCAGTTCTGGGGTTTCCTGAGGGACATGGACTGCCTACAGATGATGGAAGACCAAAATAAAATCGAATTTTTAGAAGAGGAACCCTGACTTTATACTCAAAACAGATTTATTTTCCTCAGAACAGATGATAAATACTGTTTCAACCTTTCCTAGCAGTTTCCATGAAACATCAGCATTTCCCCACAGAATTCTGAATTTATTTCCAGTTATATCATCTAGATCTTCAAGGATAAAAAGGGAGACTACCAAAATTGCCTTCAGGCTGTGTTTTCCACCAAAATGCATTGCCTGGCTCTATTCATTGCCTTTTAGGTGCTTATCTGCAAAACCTGCTCCCAGCAGGAGGGAAAAATTACAATTTCTGCTTTCTGCTGTTAAAACCCTACCCTGTCAGACTTTTTTCCCCCACATTTTTCTTGAATCTTCATAATTCTAGCTTTGTGACTCCTTCCTTGACATTTCTTCTGCATGGCAGATCTGAGGAAGTTTCATTTCATGTCCCTGAACCCGTTGGGAGTGTTTTGTTTAATCTATTTCAGATTCTGAAGGGGAGTCTGGTGGCTCTTTGAGGTGTGTGTAAGATATTCTCACAACTTTATTGTTAAAAGGTGTGAACTACTACAAGCTAGAAGGTTGATGTGTATATTTTAGGCTTTTCTTTACACTTATGGAATGAGTGGGTTCTTTTATTTTCTTACCCAGAGCTGCTGCACAAATATATCTTTTGTTTTAATTGCTGTTGTGGTGATGAGCAATTCATTGACAGCAATTGGTTTGGTGCTCACTTTCATCCTAAATTACATTTTGTTATGTTTGTCTCAAACAGGTCGGTCTTCAAGACAGGTAACATATCAGCTCTGAGAGGATGAAGAGAAAGAAACTGACTTATCCCCAACAAAGTTCACTATTTTCAACAAGGAATAAAAAGCACAATTTGTACTCCTAGACCGGAGATTCAAAGATCTTTTTTTCAACAGACTTTGTAAATTTCTGAGAGTTACTTTAATGATTTTCTGCCTTGTTTTCCCTATCCAGGAAAAAATCCCAAAGAGATGTATTATCTTATATCGTAGTGTACTTTTTTTCCTCCCTGGCCTATTTAACAATGAAGCTTCCTGTGACAAGGTTTTATTTCTTGCTCTGGGAGGAGGAGATGGGGATGTTGCTGTTCAAGTACCTATTACATACAGTTTAATGAGGTCATAATCTCAGCTGGGCTAAGTTGCAAAGAACTCCTATGACTGGTATGATTAAACCTACTAGGCAAGTCCATTTTATTTTAAGAGTCCTCACAGAGTTGTGCCATCCAAATTAGGCAGTGGAAAAGAAACAACTTTAAACACCTTTTCCAGAAAGAGAAATCTTTCTGATTTCTGATTTCTGATCTTTCCAGAAAGAGAAATCAAACTGAGAGCATACAATGTTTTTTCACTGTTACTAATCCCCAGAATTATTCTAACAATTAAAAAACTACCTGTTTGAAATGCAGAAATTTATCAGTCAAATCCAAATTGAAGTTTGCAGTTTTGGGTAGAGTGGAATTAGTCACTTAATGAAAAGCAATATTTTCCAAAGTTGAATGGCTTAGCAAGGCCAGTTTCTTGAAGCTGATAAAAATAATGAAGGAATTGTAGAGATGAAAATAAGAAGAAACACTTTAAAAATATGTGAAGAGATGTCAGGCAACACAGCAAGGCAATTACATGGAGTGTGTCTACCATCAATAAATAATTGGAAATATGAAATACAAAACTCTTTAGCAAAGAAAGCACAAAACTTTGTGCTAGAGTAGAATTAACATTAAAGTTGTTGCCCTTCCTAGCCTTGAGTCACCTCCAAAATACACGGGAACTCCTGACACAAACTCTTCTCTACTATGCTGTGTACTGGATATCCCCTGGGGACTGAAACAAGCATTGGGTCCAGGTGCCCATGTGCAAAAGTGATCTTCAGCACTCAGAAGTAGCCCTCTACCACCTCTATGAAATCTGGTGACTCTTCAGTGGACCACAGCTCAAATCCTGGGTAAGTTAATATCCAACACAACTGTAACCCTCTCTCAGGTCCTTGCTGGCAATTTGCTCTACTCTGCTTGGCCTTGCCAGCTAATGTCCTACTGGCAGTTCTTCCCTGCTTTTCCCCTGCTATTTCTCTGGTCTCTTGGGTCATCCCTCTCAATTATATTTTATTGGGCTAACTCCATTCCCTGGAAGTATACGGTGCTGAGCAAGATTAGTCCTGCCCTATCAGTTCTATAGTGAATCTTTTGTTCCTCTTCTTCAGATTGTGCACTGTGCAGAACTTCTTCACAGCGACTTTATAAAAATTAGTGAGTGACTCTTGTCAACCCAGAACACTGGATATAAGTGAACCTAAACCACCCTTTTCTCAGCATTTTAATAAATATTAAAAAATATTTATATTATTCATACAATTTAGAGCAGAGGCATTTTTAACAGACATGCCATAAGATTTTCCAAATAGAAAGATTATTTAATAGATCCACACCTGCTCCATCAGCTTCTCCATTTGGCTTCCTGCACTGAGATTGTAAAATATTCCCGTCATCCTGACCTTTTCCTTTCTGGTGCTGTATGTGGCCAAAGCATCAGGCTACCAGGCTACAAAGCCACACGGAATCCAGAGAGAGATGAAGAAGGACAGTAATATTTGCGGCTTACTAATAATCAGTAAAGGGGTGGCAGAAAGCACTTTGTTTAGCTAACACAACTTTAATTCCCACTTGGACAAAGGCAAATGCAACACAGAAAAGTTACTCTGTTTTTTAGGTATTAAAGAGCATGAAAGTAAATTTGTCTTTAGGGAAATTATGAAGGCCTTGAATTGGTGATACCTGGGTTTAAACCTGTAGGTTCTGATGCTCAAGACCTTAGTAAATAACAATCAATTTAGGCTCTGAATTTCAGTGTCTGTACTCCATGGAGACTGGGTACTGCAGGTCTCATAGCAGGTCTATTATCTCATCCCCAAGATGATTTTTCATTAGTGCTTTTATTAATTTAAATCAGATATGTGCTGTGGAGGAAGCTTTTATAATCCCCTTGCTCTCATAAAGCTGGTTATATTACAATCTAAAGAGAGCACTCAGTTTACATCCTTGTTAACATGCTAACAAGCAAGATTTTATATTCTACAAGCTCCTTATTAGAGTGGTAAATTAATTAGCTTGCCTGGACAATAAAGGTCCAAGACCATCAGCAAATCCGAACTTAATTTTGGTTGTGTTTCAGACATAGTCATGCACATTCCTAAGACAAAGCTTTTGAGGTCAGGTCAATGAGCACCAGGACTGGCTTTCTACTTGGCCTCTCTTCAGAAAACTAGAATTTTTCTGCTTAGGAGGAGGAAGAGTTTTGAATGAATGTATAAAATATGGGTTAGCACAGTGAATTATTTCTGCCACTGTTCTTAACAGACCCTTAGTTGTATTTATTCTTTTCTTATTATATACACATTTTATGATTTGTCAGCCTGTTTTCATCACTGTGACTGGCATTGCCATTTTCAGTTGTCATTTACAAGAAAATGGCTATCACAACCGGAGACCTCAGCCGTGACTGGAGTCATTCTTTGCTTCTCTAAAACCACAAGTAAGCAATAATTTTCTTCTGTGGGAGAGAAGGTTCCTATAAATATTTGGCTCTCAGTAGGCAGTGACTTTATTCATCTTTTATCTATTTCCACTATTTTTATGCCTTTGGAGAGAACGTTGGCCACCTCTAATGACAGATTTACATCCCTTCCTGTCTGGAATTTCAAAAGTTGATCCTTGCTTCTACACTGCCTATATTTATTACTAGAATTTCTCCTGCATCCTGGTTTTCCCTGTTTTTCTGGCTATATCCCCCCATCTTTCTTCCCCTAGTCTTTTATTTCTCTATCTCTGCATTTGTTTTTTTCCAAATCTTGTTGAGAATACTCAAATCTCAGCCTGAACCTCGCATTTGCAAACCAAGTCTGTTTATCAGCTTCATAGAAAAGTGTATTTTGTACAATGCAGGGAAACCAAACAGCCATGCAGCCCAAGCCTGGAACAAGATGCAGCTGGTTTATTGGCAACTGGCAAACGGAGAAGCGAAAGATTATAGAAATGCAATCTATTCTGTGTGAAATAGAGGCATGAAATATTATAACCTATTAGCATCTGAAATATCCATAAAGCTGAGAAAATGCTATTGGAATCCTGCTCATTTAAAACTTAATGGTGTTTTCCTGTATTGCAGATATTGTATAGATAGATTGGAGTTAAATACATTATAGGATTCTAAACTGTAGACATTAGTGGAAACAGACACTGAAATCCAGAAGGGGATATCATTTTCTAAATTAGGATAAGAGGTAATCAATCCATGTCTTTCTAAAATCGCATTATAAAATCTAAATACTTTATGGATAAGAGTTTCAGATATTGCCCAAGCTGTTTAGCAACTGGAAACATACATGGTCCAATTGTGGCTGCAAAGTTCTAGAACTTTTTGTGTTTATTCAAGCTTGATGTATTCAAGAAGGGAAATACTGAGCCAAGGAGGGGTGGGGTTTAGTTTTATTTTAGGTTTTTTTCTCTGGATGTATTAAACCATCTGTGGTAACACATGAAAATTTCCTTCTCCATCTAAAAGGTGGGGAAATAAATAAAAAGGCTTTTCCACCCTAAACATTTATTGTTTCCAAATATGCTGGACCACGAAAACACTGTCTAGCTGCTGACAAATTCAGTTCTCTAAGTAGCTAAGGTTCAGTACGAAAGGCTTGCTCAGGTCCTTTCTTACCAAGTCTTGGAATATTCTGCAGGCCCAGTGCAGGAAGTCACAGGCATATGCTTCAAAAAGTATCAGCAAGATGCTCAAGAACACCAATGGGCTCTGCAGCCTCTTCTCTGGTCACTGGCCTGTGCCTGGTCCAGGTTATCCTGAGCCAATCTGCTCTGCCCTCCCAGTTTGGGTGCTGTGAGCTAACGCCGCTGGCTCCCGCTTCCCTGCTCCTGTGGAGCAGCCAGCCCTCACTACTCTCTGACAACACAGTTAGCAACAACTTTTGCCTCAGGTGTTCTACATGATAGATCTGTGATATCAATTAATCCATAACTTCTCTACAGGCTTCTTGAATGCCCATAAGAGACAGTTCAGGATTTGGCATTACATATTTCTTCAAACAACTTCGAGTCAAAAGAAGTTGGACAGCATAAAGCATCCTAGATTTTTCAAGACTGTGATTCTCAGAGGAAACAACGATCATAACTCTCAGGATGCCTGCCTCTCCTTTTCAAACATCTTAATGTAAGAAATGGTTGCCCAGCACTGAGGTACAAAACAGGCAAGGTCTGAAGAAAATCACGTGGACTGCCTCAAATACCTTTGCTAAGGTTAGCATGGATGTCTTAATAAGTGTCTGCCCAGAACGATCTGCACCGAGCAGCCTTTGTTTAGGTGACACAGAAATGTCACAGATCTCTGCCAGAAGTGGGGAAAGAGTCCCATAAATTAGAGGAACAGAAGTTGAGGAAGGATAAGTGTTAAACTTCCTGTAACCCCTTATTTTTAAATACTTTATAAAAGACATAAAAATTAGGGGGAAAAGCAAAAAAAAAAATGTAGAAATAATTGTCATGTTGCATTGAATTAGAAAGAATTTTTGTTAATTTTATCTATTTGTGTGAAAAGTTTCAAAATAGATTTTTGCCGTATTAGAAGGAGGACAATGTAGACTGAGGGTGTGGTAGGTGGATGGGCTTGGAGGAGCTTGGTTTGTGTATGGAATTAAACACATTTGAATCCTGAATAATGAAAATAAAGGGAGCAAGAGCATGTGATTGAAAGATAACACTTGTTCAACAAATAATTTAGAAGTAGGCTATGAAAGGTTGGGAACGTATATGAACATAATTGCAGTTGTAACATCAGGAAAAGAGGCGTAACTCTAGAATTATCTTTTTTCAGTCAAGAAAAGAAAAATCCTGCTTTTAAAGGGAGAATTAGTAATGAAACACTGTACAAGTGAGAAATGAGAAACCAAGGTCATGTCAAATTCTTACAGTCGGTGCATGTTAACAAAGCTAGCCGTTCTTTCACATTTTTCAAATCCATCTTTTTTGTCCTTCAATGTCAAATTAAGCACTTGTAGTGAGAATTGCAAGAATTAAAATGCAGTATGTCAACAGAGAGCCCTTCAGCTTTGGTGCCTTGTGCTTGTGATCAGGTTCTTCACTTTCAGTGAGAACATTGATTTCTTTATGATGTTCTACACGTCTTGACACCCGTTTGGTGATACGGAAATACCTCAGTTATTCACACTGTCATAATCCTGCCAATAATTGCCATATTAATGTCCAACATGTATTCACAGATTAAAGGTTTTGCGGGACCCACGGAAGACCCGTAATCCGCAAATACGGAGGTATGACTGTATATACCCTCTAAGACTAAGCAGGCCATTTCAATTCTTCATGCAGTGTATATTCAACCTGTGTTTTTCAGCAGATCTAGACTTCTGTATTTTATTGGCACAAGCATCTGTCCACCAGGAATTGTTGTAGTCACTGGTCTAACATTGCAGGTCACTTGGCAGAGAGTATTGTGGGCAGAAAAGGGAAGAAAGAGCAGCTGCTATCAGACTAGAATTTGGGAGTGGTCTGGAGGTACCTTTTCTCATTTCATCTGAGATGCCCCTTTTTATTAAAGGTAGGTAAAGTTTCTTTTTAAAAGTCTTTGCCTTGTTGGCAATCTTTCCAATAAGAGAGCAGCGTTTTCAATGCATAATCAGTCAAAATCCATCTAAATTATTTTTCTTCAAAATTTCCAGTGAGCTTTAAGTTCCCACGCTTGGGATGTTTCACTAAAATTCTATTGTGACTGTCAGGGATGGAACATCCGCTTCCCCCAAAGAAGTGTGGGCTCTCTGTCGTCTTTGGTCCGAGGCACTCTGGTACTGCCAGGGGCCTCCAGTGAGGATAGATACCTGGGCAAAAACTCAGATCTTGGCTCTGGATTTGAGGAATTCTTGTCATACATCAGTCTTTCCAAAGCAACTGTTTTGGCGCTGGATAGCTGGTGGTTTTCCATAAGCAGAACTGCACTGGAATGCTAAATGTGCATGAAACATAAGGCATGAGGAACTGCAACTACTTCAGAAGACAAAGTTGAATTGTAACTCTGTTTCAATATATTAGAGTTATGGTCTAAAAAATTGCATTGTAATATCGCAGAAGATCAATCTATTATATTCAAGAATAAATAACCACTAACACAAATTTAAGTGACTTAACATCAGTTCTACAGAAATGCTTCATAATCTATACTGTAGCTGATAATGCTCTACTGTTGGTAAAAGTTAAAAAACCTATCCTGGAAAATATAACCAGGCTAAGACACAGACCAGTTGCTCGGTTTGCTCAATGCTAGTGAGACCTTGGTTAGATTAATGTCTCTGTGTAATATGATACATTTTATCAAACAGATTGACCATTTCGTGTTCACTGAAAGACAAAAGTAATGACACAAACTCTAAAAAATATAGTCTATGAGGCAAGATCAAACCAGCTAGGTTGTTCAGTTAAAAGAAGAGACAGAAGTAGGCAGGGACACCTCTTAGAGTGCATGAACAGCTGCTTCATAGAGGTAGGAGGTAGTCTGTCTCCATAAAGATGGATGGAAAACAACCAGTTTACCTTTGAGCTATGTAAAGGGAGAAGAGTAACACAGTGACAGGATAGACCACAAGAGATGTTGCAGACTTTCCACTGCAGGAGCTAAAATAGGAAGAAAGAAAGGCTAGGGGAAAGTCTGCTAGGAATGGTAGTAAATGAATATGCACTGGGGGAAGTGAGATAGATGGTTCCTGCCATCTAGTCCTTCATCTTTCCCAGCCTCTCCTTTCTCTTCCTGGTTATGTCAAGTAACTGGTCGATGTTTAGCTGCCTTCTTCTCTTCCCTCATTCCCTTGTCCAACAAGCACTCTAGAGATTAAGCCACTGGCTAACATGAAGATTCAGATTTTCTGGAAAATATTTGTTCCATTTTATGACTGCACAGTAAGCCAAGAAGATTTGATGTACCCAAATGGGAAAGGTAATTGATGTTTTATCTGGCTATAATTATCTTTCTTTTGTGTTGCTTCTTCCCACACAGAAGCCCAGCTGAAAACATTGTTTAACTTTTCAATTATTTTTCTTCTGGAAGACCTTCTGCTTGTTAAAGCTTTTGAAAATGTGGAACAGAATCTACATAGTAGGTCTAATAAAAAATGCTCTATTAATCATAATCATAAATAGTGATCAACTTCACTACAGATATAATCACTCTCTCAAAAGATGATAAAAGATAGGATCAATCATTTAATATGCTAGTCATTGCAGTATTTTTTTTTCTTATGCTGTCTTGGTTTGAGAAAGTAGGGGGTTCACTTATCACTGCTTGGATGAGAGGCCATTAGAGATGTAAAAGGATTTATTAAAAATATGGATGAAAATGTATGAACAAGTGTGATATTGGCAACAGGGAATAAAATTAAAACAGACCCCCCCGAAAAAACCCCCAAGCCCTCTGGCAGTCTGTACCCCCCAACACGCAATGAGATCCTGCCCCACACCGAAACCCCAAACACAAAAAAGGATAAAAGCTGTAATGAAAGGATTCAAGCAGCAGGAACAATCCAAGACCTGATGGCTCTTGTCAGAGAATGGGATACAATCTGCTGCTGTCGGGATAAACGTCAGCCAGGATACCAGGAAAGGCGAAGAGTTCCATGGAGAAGTGGCTGAGGTTGGGACAGTGTCTCTCGGGAGCCAGGTCTAAGAGGAAGAGAGCGCTTCTGCAGAGCAGCTGAAAAGCTGGCAGCAGCAGCACCTCCCTGGTTCAGGGTCCCAAGGGAAAGAGAGAGAATCTCTCAGTGCTGTAACTTTTAAAAGCCTCTACACTCCTCCCCCATTGTTTCATCTCTGCCCACTGGAGTGCAACTCTGAGCCAGCAATCTTGTCTGTCTTCCGCTAACTCTGGAAAAGCCAGTGGTCCATGTCATCATCATGGCAGCCTCCAGCTGCCTCCACGAGGCTATCACTGGCCTGGGGAGAAGGATGGAGCAGCTCAGGGGAAGCACTTTCCCTGTGGCTCGCTAGCGCCAGGAGCTGTGTGTATCTGTGCCCCAGGTATGTATTGCCAGGCAGCACCAGGTACTGGGGACACAGCTGCAGCTGTCCCCAGGTGCAGTTGGCACCCGGCAGGGACTGGGTCTGAGTCAGGGAGGGTGGCTGCGGTGGCAGTACCTGCAGCTACATCGGGGGCTCTGCTCAGCGTCTCCATCAGCCAAGGTGGGGCACTGGCATGCATTGCAGCATCAGAGCCTGCAGGAGGGCAGAGTGCAGCCAGGGCTGTGGCTGGGCCACCCTGCGGGGAGAGGCAGCACACCCACCCCCACAAGGTGGGTGGCACCGCTGCAAAGTAGGGGAGGGAGCAGGGCCAGCCAGTTCTGTTGCATTTTTGTCATAATAACCCCAAGCAGAACTATAGGCTGGGAACGGAATGCTTGGAGAGTGGCGAGGTGGAAAGAGATTTGGGGGTATTAGTGGACAGCAAACTCAACATGAGCCAGCAGTGTGCCCAGGCAGCCAAAAGGGCCAACGGCATCCTGGCCTGCATCAAGAATGGAGTGGCTAGTAGGTCAAGGGAGGTTATCCTTCCATTGTATTCGGCACTGGTAAGACTGCACCTCGAGTATTGCGTTCAGTTCTGGGCCCCTCAGTTCAGCAAGGATGTTGAGGTACTGGAACAAGTTCAGAGAAGGGCAACTAGGATGATAAAGGGTCTTGAAGATAAGCCTTATGAGGAGAGGTTGAGGGAGCTCGGTCTGTTTAGCTTAGAGAAGAGGAGGCTCAGGGGTGACCTTATTGCTGTGTATAACTATCTAAGAGGAGGTTGTAGCCAGGCAGGGGTTGGTCTTTTCTCCTTGGTCTCTGGGGACAGGACGAGAGGTCATAGTCTTAAGCTTCAACAGGGAAAGTTTAGGCTAGATATTAGGAAAAGATTTTTTACTGAAAGAGTGATCCAGATGTGGAATGGGTTGCCCACAGAGTTGGTTGAGTCACCAACCCTGGATGTGTTCAAGGGGAGGCTAGATGAGGTACTGAGTGATATGATCTGGATGTAAAGGATAGGTCAGTTGGATTATAAGTTGGACTAGATGACCTTCAAGGTCCTTTCCAGCCTTTTCAATACTGTGATACTGTGATTCCCGGAAAAACAAACCAAAAAATAAACAAACAACTTCCCCAAAAACAAAACAGCCAACCAGACAACTGAACAATCAAACTGAAAAAGCAAACAGGGACCAACACATGCCTGACCAAGCTCTGTGTAAGTAAGCTCATGGATATGTAAATAAGCTGTGAGCTGGGCGTGGAATTTCCCGGAATCCCCAGGCGGGCGGAGCGGGAGCCATTCTCAGCTCCTCTGGGACTCTGGGAAGCATTCTTTCGATGTGCTACCTCAGCCCACACATTTAAAGTGGAGTTTCAAAGCCTGTACTCAACACTCAGGCTCATGTCACCATCGTGGGACTGCCCTTCAGTGCTCCAGAGCTGAGGGTGGTGGGTGCCCCAGCTTGCCCCACCATGGCACCGGACAAATGGACTGCCTGCTCCCTCTCCGCCATGGCCGTAGTGCCAGAGCCCCCACAGCCATGGTAACCCAAGCCCACGTGCTATGTTTATCCAGTTGAGTTGGCATTAAAGACACACACACCACAATAAACCCCACCTTGGTATGGTAACAAAAGGCAGGAATCCAGGGATTCCCTGAACAGTATTGGACAGAAACCACTGCCTCTAATCTCCTTAGCCAGCTCAGGGTGTGGAGCGGTCCAGGGAAGGCTGCGCAGCGCTCCGGACCTGATGGGGGCAGGGCAATGGGTGGTGCTTAATTGCATATTCATGAGTTCTCTATCTTTGCAGCTCATGGAAGGAACGCAGACCTAAAGACCCGTGAGACTCAAGGACTCACTGTACATGGAATCAAAATGCAAACTTTACAGTAGATCTGTTAAACTGTGGGAAAACCCCAGCTGTTTTGTAGAGTCCTCATTAAAAATCTAATTTTACACTGATAATGGGCAAGATTCATAAAAAGGCACTGGGATTCATGCTGGTTTGAACCTTCTAGAAGGCGAACATGATTATAACAGTGTTCAACTATGCTGTAAAAATTTGCTATTAAAACTATGTATTACAACTTTTCCTTTTAAATACAAACCAACAAGCTAATTAAACTAACCTACATCTCTGCTGAACCCAATCATTATGATAGTTCATGATCATGTTAACTTCTGTGTCAGCAGTTTTGCTGACCCCAAAACCTTTCAACTTCCTTTAAATCGAAACTTAGAAAACTTACACTGATCACTCAGGGAATAAGTTAAAAAAATCCTTGATCTGGAAGAACAATATAATACCAAACCTATTTGAATGTTCAGTGGAGGTACTTAATTGAGAAATACAGAAGCTGAGGAAAAAAGAGGAAAGATGAAAGAATCACTTAATTATTCACAGCACTTAAGTCATACTGGAAATGCTGTGTCCAGTTTTGGTCTCCTCATATTCAACAGAGACATTGGCAAAAGCAAAGATGGTTCAGTGAAGGGTTACCAAGATGATTAGAGGATTAGAAAAGTGTCATGTGAAGACATGGTGAAGGAGTTTGGTTTGCTCAGCCTGAAGAAGAGGGGCTTGGTCCAGGGAATCATGCATCTGCTAGGGAGGAGAAAAAAGAAAATATAAAAAGGAGGGAGAACAGACAGGAGGGGCGGGGGGAAGGAGGAAGAAAGCATAGATGTGATTGTCTCACCTCTCTGACAGTTGTCAATTGTGCTGCCAGATCAAGAGCAAATTGCTGAGACTGGAAAGCGTTTTGTTTATGCCAACTTTGATAGTTATTTGCAGGTTTCTTATTGCCAATGTAACATTCTTGAGGGATTTCACAAGATTCTCATGGGGGAAAAATCCTCATCTATATCCATCCTATTTATAATTAACAGTAGGTTTGTATGTATCAGTAGGTATCTGTTTAGGCTCCTGCCTAGTTAAAAAGCCAAGGTAGTATAAATGACTCCAACTGAATTCTGATTTCAAAGCAAAGCTCCTTTACTCTTTTAGGAGGACTATGGCATCAGTTTTCAAAGTGGTTTCCTGTGTTCTGACTATTCTAGAGGTATCTTAAATGGAGCAGCCAAAAACCCTGCAAACACTTTTTTTGAGAATTCAGGCCTAGAAATGTATGAACTTATGCAAATGAATTCATATCTTCAATGTAATGTATAATCAGTTACAATGATATTATTGTGTACACGTCTACTATGTCTGTACATAATCTATTTATTTAAACACGGGAAATTAATGTCATTATTTTACTGACATTTTGAAATTACCTGCTGGAATGAAATCAGAAGGTTGAGAGGGACGTCAAGTTGCCCACATTCCCATATGCACCATTTCTGTGAAGTGCAGTGTGTCCTCTGCTGATACTTTTCCCCAGCTGAGAAGAAACAGAGGACACCAGACATGTTCACAGTATCACACTATCACAGTATTAGCAAGGTTGGAAGAGACCTTGGAGATNCACCTGGGCACACTGCTGGCTCATATTGAGTTTTCTGTCAATCATAACTCCTAAATCCCTCTCCATTTCACCACTCTCCAGCCACTCATTCCCCAGTCGATAGCGATGCATGGGGTTGTTCCTAACATTACAGAATAGAGGCAAAAAGTGTTATATGGGAAGGAACTGAGTTTCACTTCTAGTAATATTCTCCATGATAGAGTCATGCTCAACTCCTAATTCAGATTACCAGAGAAAATGATTGAAGGCAAATCATTCTAGTTCATAACACCAGGTAGAAACATTCAATGAATTGCTATATTGTCATCCATACGTAGACTGCTACAATCAAAATCATTAATAAAGGCATTATTCCAATTTGTACAATAAGATTGTCCAAATTAAATGTATCCTAAATGCACTATACAACCTGCTTCTCTGTACAATATCCTAGACAATGTCTCTGTAAAGAATTTGGTTTCTACTTGAATGATTTTTTTTTAAATCAAGTATCATTTTGTCATCTTTTATTTCACGTGCACTTCACAGAAAAATTATTATACAAATAGGAGTGAATGTTTAAATCTATAATCTCTATACCCTGTAAAATGTGGTTTCCATTTACATGTATTTATGCCAATAGACAGAATTCCTCAGCAAGACTTCATCACTAGCAGAACTCTTTGCCACTGGAGATGAAAATGTGATTTTTTCCTTCCATTTAGTTCAAAACATTGCTAAACATAGATGAGTTCTCTTCAGTACTGTCTTTTTATATCTTAGTTACCTAAAGTGTCTGATAATATCTTGATTTAGAGATGTTGAGAAAAACTTGGAAACTATCATCTTTTCAAATTAAATTAATTTCAAAGAGCTGATAATTGAAAAGGCTGGACAATTTTGTGTAATATGATTTTCTTCAGTTAATAAAATAGAAGAGTAATTGCAGTTTCATAAGATTCAAATTTTTTAAAAAATCTTTCGTTGAACTGGTGTCTGGGATAAGGTAGATACTACAGAAGTTTCTTTCTTGCCTCTTGTGAAATGTCCAAGAAGAGTGAGAACACGTAAGTTGAAAATACACATACAAGTGACGAAATTAATAGACACTTATGATCTTTGCTCATGGGTTTTTTTTTTCTTTTTCTTTTTCTAAATTAGTACTGGAAAAATACTAAATTTTTAAAATTATGACAGATGAAAGCTATGCCTTTTTTCCAGTACCCTTCTAGAACTACTCATTAACAGATGACCTTAGTGTCAGTATTCAATTTGCTTTTTATTTTTCTTTTCAGGCATGCTAATGAATATTAAAGCCGTAAAATGAATGAGCATGTAGGTAAAATGCACTAGCGATGGTATTAATTGCCTGAAAACCTTGATTAAAAATTTAAATTTTTTAAAGGATAGTGGTCATGTCTCCAAATTGGAAGAACAGCATCCTAGGCATTGTTTCATAGCACTCTATACAGACATGTAATTAGATCCATACATGCTTTAAGGTTCACAATAAATTATTTTGCATCTATCAAATCATTATTAATTTAAGGAAAACTACAGCTTCTGGGTTTCAACACAAATAGTTACAAAGAAAAAGGTGATGTAGTGCCTGCAATTACCTTCCCAAAGCCTCTCACTTGGAATTCTAGGGTTTGTTTTTTTATGGGGACTTTTTTATTTTCTTTCTCTTCTTTTCTCTGTGTTATTTAAGCAAATAATTATGGGCTATTGTATTGGGTTTTCTTATGGCTGGGTTTCTGGTAGCAGAGGGCTATGGGGGAGGCTTTTTCTCAAAAAGTCACTGGAAGCCTCCCTCACAGCTTGCAGAGCCAATGGCAGCCAGCTCCTGGCTGGACCTGCTGCTGGCCAAGGCCAGGCCAATCAGGAGTAATGGAGATGCTTCTGTGATAACATATTTAAGAAGGAGGAAAAAAAAAACAAGCTAGAGGGAGAGATTATCATGGCTGCCAGAGAAGAGCTGTGAGAAGGTGTAACAGCAAGTGCAGGCACCAAGGCCAGGGCCAAAGGAGGGGGAAGAGGTGTTCCAGGCAGCCCGTGGTGATGACCATGGTTAATCAGGCTGTCCCCCTGCAGCCCGTG
>WEKX01006969.1:0-11145 GCA_013390025.1 Pitta sordida
GAAGTGGTGGAGTCGCCATCCCTGGCGACTTAAGACAAGACTCGATGATGTGATCAGTGACATCGTCTAATAGGTGGGAAGTTGGACTAGATGGTCCTGNTGGTTAGGTAAAAAGAGACTTGGGGATATTAGTTTGCAGCAAACTCAGCATGAGCCAGCAGTGAGCCCAGGCAGCCAAAAGAGTCAATGGCATCCTAGCCTTCATCAAGAATAGAGTGGCTAGTAGGTCAAGAGAGGTTATCCTTCCACTGTACTCGGCACTGGTTAGACCACACCTCGAGTATTGTATTCAGTTCTGGTCCCCTCAGTTCAAGAAAGATGTCGAGGTGCTAGAACAAGTTCAGAGAAGGGCAACTAGGATGGTAAAGGGGCTTGAAGATAAGCCCTATGAGGAGAGGTTGAAGGAGTTTGGTCTCTTTAGCCTAGAAAAGAGGAGACTCAGGGGTGACCTTATCGCTGTCCATAATTATCTAAAAGGAAGTTGTAGTCAGGCGGGGGCTGGTCTTTTCTCCTTGGTCTCTGATNAGTCAAAATAGTCTTCTTAAATATATATAGCTATTTATAATTACATCTGGTTTGTTTGGTATGTGTTTATATAGTGGTCATTTAGAAGTCTTCATCTCAGCATCCTTGCCACACAGTGATGTTACAAGTAACGCAACAATTCACTGCAGTATACACATAAAGCTTTGTAGTCAGTAACTAAATGCTACTTTTTTAAATGGTAGCTATACTATGCTGTGTAGCTGTGTGTGTGCACATACATTCATAGGAGTGTTCATGTGTTTCCACTATAAAAATCAAATGGGAAAAATACAGGTGCAACAGGACCCTGCTTCTGCTCAGAGTTCCAGGTCTGGTAAACCATGATGACTACGTTTATTTTACACAAATTTGCCCTCTGAGAGAAGAAGGAAATTAGCAAAACTGCCAGCAGGAATTTTTGAAAGTTTCCAAGTATGCATCAGAATTTTACTGGGCGACAGGGTAATTTGCTCACTGTCTACAAAAGGAGATCCACAGTACACATCCAGCAATTATGGAGTATCTTCCTGGCAACCAATTGCAGTTATAGTATTAGAAACAATTTACATGGCTGTAGGGAGGGAACACCTTGCAATTCAAAATGCATAATTTGTTTACAGACAGCCACGGATGAAAGGGGCTTAAAGCTTTAACTAACTTGGGAGGTTTATAACAGGTTATGGCAGATAAAATGCAATGAATGACAAATGCTTAGGGCCAGTCACTAAGAGAAATTTCCAGTGAGCTCAATCAAGAACCTACTTAAAAATTTATGACACAATTAAAAAACATGTATGTAAATCCCTGCAACAGCACAAAACCCCAACCCACAAAATAGCTCTAGGTAGGTTCAGAATTTGAGAAGGAAGTAAAAAAGTCTTTGAACAAAGAGTTGGTTGTGGAACATCTGTGGTATACCTTTATGACTTACTTTTTGTGAGATTGATTGGAAAAAGGTAGTTTGAGAAAAATAAGGAATATCTGTTCAGGGGAAATTAAGAGAGAAAAAGCAAATGCAGATGGATTTTTCTCTGCAAAAGGGAAGGTTTCAAGGTGACTGAGAAATATGCAAAATGATAACAGACATTGTTAAAGCTTAAGAAGATAAACAATATACACCAATGAGAAGATCAGACCACAGCTTTATAATGGCCTCTGACTGGACTTTGTGTTATTTGGACTTCAGCTAAGGAAATGTCTCTGAGGGTCCAGCCACCTGGCTGCAACACAGGCCCCTATGCCTTCTGTTGTGCAAAGGGTCAGTGACAGTTCACAGAATCACAGAATCACAGAATACTATGAGTTGGAAGGGACCCACAGGGATCATCTAGTCCAACTCACTAGCTTACGCTCGTACAGAGACCAAACGCACACCCCAGAGTTGTTCATAAAGTCTTGCCTCCAGCTCCCACCACCCAGAGTTCAACTTACAGCTGGTATTGCAGCTGCACACCCAGTTTCCTGCACTAAATATATTCATCAACAGAACCGTAGAAAGGACAAAGGGCTTTGTTACCACTCTGGCTGTTGTCTAAAACCTTGCGGGAAGAGGTTGTTGTTTATGTGCTAGTAGTAGGTGACATGTATGATACCTATTCTTGTTGACAGCTATCCTTAGTAATCCTAAAGATATGCTACAGTCCTCCTTAAGTTTACTTTCCAGATATGCCCGTAGACTCAGTGGGAGCACAACAGCTGCAACAGTATTAACAAGTATTTTGATCCAAGAGAAGCAGATTCAGAAAGATGAATGATTGGTGCTGTGACCTCTACAAAACCCACATTTTCAGAGGTGTGGCAAGGAGGGAGAGCCATTTTGTGGTAGCTCTAGACTGGTTCTATGAACTGAATGCTAATCAACAGCTGGAACACATACATTGAGTTCGTGGGACGTATCAGTTGATTTAGTTTCCTCCGCAGGGGATTCAGAGCCAGGACAGCTCTGTGATGTGAAGCAAAACATACTAAGTGGAGATAGTCTGGAGTTTCACTTCAAAAGTGTACCTTGCTCCATACTAAAACACTAATATATGCACATCAGAAATGTCTGTACAATGATGACTGTAGACAGCTGTGGGAAAAAAATACAAATATGAGGGGCACCAAGTTCGAGGGAGACCAGGGCAGCCCCAGGATCCCAGGGGCAGGGGAATAGGGTTCAGGGTAGGCAAACCAGTGGAGTAACAGTGCAGTAATCACTGGCCGTTACTCCACTGGTTTGAGGGGCTGCAGGGAGATCCAGCGGTCAGCAGGAGGAACGCTGTACTGAGATGAGGAGCCAAAGGTCTACGTGGTCCTAGGAAAAATGGTGGCAGTAGAGATCAGAGGTGAAAACAAGGCTCCCTCAGTCCAGAAGATCCCTGAACCCCTTCTATGAGGGCCAGTAGCGGTAGTTATAGGGCCTCAGGCCCCTCCCATGTCACATGCCTTGTGGGCATGTCTTCACATGCCATTGGCCGTCACTAAGCCTGCCCCAGCCCTCAGGCCCCTCCCCTAGTCACATGCCTTTCCAGGAAGAGAAGAGAAGAGAAGAGAAGAGAAGAGAAGAGAAGAGAAGAGAAGAGAAGAGAAGNTCAGTCCAGAAGATCCACGAACCCCTTCTATGAGGGCCAGTAGCGGTAGTTATAGGGCCTCAGGCCCCTCCCATGTCACATGCCTTGTGGGCATGTCTTCACATGCCATTGGCCGTCACTAAGCCTGCCCCAGCCCTCAGGCCCCTCCCCTAGTCACATGCCTTTCCAGGAAGAGAAGAGAAGAGAAGACAAAGAATCCTCCATTGTTTGTCCGGTAAAAAGGAGAAAGCCCCACCCCTGGCCATATGCCTTGCAGGGGAGAGAAGGGGAGATAAGAAAAGAACCCTATTGTCTGTTCCAGTAAAAAGGAGAAAAGTTTTACAATAGAACAAAAGGGCTCTCCCCATAGCAAGAAGTCATACAAGAGTTCAGGTATGTCATTAGTATGCACTACTTTAGTCCTTTTTCTTAGACACTGTGAGTCATTATTCAGGATTTATGGTATCTTATACAGTGAGAAACAATTTGTCCATAATGACTGTGAATCTCTGAGAATAAGATCTGCAGTACTGCTGAAGCCACACCTGAAGTACTGTGTCCTATTTTGGGCCCCTCACTACATGAAGGACATTGATGGTGTGTGTTCAGAGAAGAGCAACAAAGGTATTAGAGTTCAGTATGGAGAAGAGAAGCTTCAAGGGAGACCTTATTGCCTTCTACAACTGATTGAAAGGAGGTTGTGGTGAGGTGGGGGTCTCCCAGGTGACTAGCAATAGGATAAGGAGAAATGGCCACAAATTGTGCCAGGGGAGATTCAGTTTGAATAGCAGGAAAATTTTCTTCACTGAAAGGGTGATCAGGAATTGGAACAGGCTTTCCAGGGACATGGTGAAATCACCATCCATGGAAATGTTCAAAAAATGGGTGAATATGGCACTTCACAATATGGTTTAGTGGGCATGGTGGCATTAAGTCAAGGGTTGGACCTGATGATCTTGCAGGTCTTTTCCAACTTTAATGATTCTACGGTTCTATATATTACTAGGAAAATTAACCAGGAATTCTGCCTAGTACTGTGAAGCATGAGGTCATCATTCAGCCTGATTGGGGTGGCCTGGGATTTCTAATCCATACTATGGATTAGAAACTGCCATCCTTAATCTGAAAAGCAAAAGAAAACCAAATAATAATGTCACCTTTTGTTATTATGACTGCATAGGACACTTTGCACCATAAAATGTGGAAATTACCTGGGCTTGACTCCTCTTCCCACAGCAAAATTCTTGACTACTCCAGAAACTTATGGAGAATTAGACTCAAGAGACTAATCTGTGGGTGAAACTCTTGGATTTTAGCTCTAGGCTCTGTACTTGGAATGATTGCCTAAGAACTTATGTTCCATGAGGACTTCCTAAGACTTCACAGAACATTCTGAGTTGGAAGGGACCCACATGGATCACTGAGTCTAACTCTTGAGTACATGGCCTGTATTGGGATCAAATCTATGCCCTTGACAATATTAGCACCATTCTCTAACCTACTGAGATAATCCCAGGATCATGACTTTCTGGTCATGGTTACTGGTAGAGCCCTTTTTGAACTCCAAATGATCAAAATTCAAGATTTTTGTAGTTGTATATTTGTAGCTAAATAAACTTCATTGTTCAAATTTTCTCTCTGCAAGATTCTTGAAAACATACGCTGTTTGCTTAAGATTTGCTCTCCACTTGAAAATTTCTCATGCATAGACCTCTTCTTCCAGGCTGGGGGATGTAGGGCTGGATGACCCTGGACCCCTTCCGGCTCGGAGTGGCCTGCTAGACTGTGAGGGATCTAGGTTGGTGTTATGCTCTGGGATGTGCTCTCGGACTCTGTACGGGTGTTAGGTGGTGAGTTGGACTAGATGATCCTTGTGGGTCCCTTCCAACTCATAATATTCTGTGATTCTGTGATTCTGTGATAGACCAGGCAGGCAAGTATCCATGTCTCTTCCTCACTGTAAAGAACTTTGACTACCCATCTTTTTAGATGAGTAACAAGGCTGAACATCTAATCTGTCTTTAATCTTTGTTTTTCTCACACCAACTTGACACTAATAATTGAAGATTTTCCAGAGTTTTCTAAATTTTTTACCCTACAGGCAATAGATACTTGGTGTATAACCCTGCAGAATTTGATTCCACTGACCTCTCTGTTCATCTCTTTACTCCTTACTGCAGATTCTGTGGAGTCAGATGAACTCCTTTGTGGTTGATTGCAGGGGTTCCCCATTTGTTTGATGTCTCATTATGAGTTTTACCCAATTTATGGATAAAGAGGTTATTTTCCTGAATAGGAATTCTACCTGGGCCCTGCAAGTCAAGCTGTGATCCCTTCTGATTCTTGTATTATCACCACCCATAAAGAATCTGCAGCTGGAGACTCAGCTGGCAGCTTTGCCAATGATACATGGAGCAGACTAAACTGTAGTTGTTCTTCCACAGCTGCACTAGAGCTATGGTGTGAACTACGGTATGATTCTTTTTTTCCTTGAAATAAGTTGATGGACCAGGTGACTACATAAAAGCCAAAATACTGAAAACATGTAAAGTACCTTTATGCTGAATTTGATTTCTATATGGTCACCACTTCATCTTGACCATTCTTTTGCTCTACATTTCAAGTACCCTAAAAGGCATCTCCTACAACAACTTTTCACTCTGTTCTATTCTTTTCCCACTTTGTAGTTGCATTGAATATAACTTTTGACTTCTGCACTCTGTGGCCAACGGGAGTAGGGCAGTGATTGTCCCTCTACTTGGCATTGGTGAAGCTGCACCTTGAGTACTGTATCTAGTTCTGGGCCCCTCAATTCAAACAGGACATTGAGGTGCTGGAGTGAGTCCAGATACAGGCATTGGTGAAGGGTCTAGAGTCTAACTCCTATGAGGACCAGTTGGGGAAGCTGGGATTGCTTAGGCTGGAGAAAAGGATACTCAGGAGGGAACTTATCACTCTCCACAACTACCTGAAAGAAGTTTGTAACCAGGCAAGGATCTGTCTCTTCTCACAAGTAACAAGTGACTGGATGGGAGGAAATGGACTTAAACTATGCCAGTAGAGGTTTAGATTGGATATTAGAAACAACTTTTTCACCAAAAAGTTTGCCAGGCATTGGAACAGGCTGAAGTGGAGGAAGTGGTTGAGTCACCATCCCTGAAGATATTTAAAAGATGTATAGATGTGGTGCTTAGGGACGTGGTTTAGTGGTGGGCATTTCAGTGTTGGATTTATGGTTGGACTTCTTTCCCAACATAAGTGATTCTGTAATTCTATAATTCTGATTCCACTGTCTACATACCAATTGCTGCTCTTCTCTCAAGTTTTCCAGAACTTCAGCAAGGATGCCTTCTTCAGTATAAAAATATGAACATTTCCATTGATCCCTTATGCCTAGTTTTGAGATAGACTGTTGTCTTGATTTGAGACAGTGGAAGGGGTTACCTATCAAATCTGGACAAGAGACTGATAGAGATGTAACAAGATTTATTACAAATATAAATCAAAAAATGTATATACATGAATATGATACCAGCACGGGGAAATAAAAATAAAACAGAACAAAAACCCACATCCCTCACAACCCCAAATAACCCCAAATAACCCCAACATGCCCAGGACCCAATTCCCCTTGAGCCACCCATACCCAAAAATCCTAAAAGAATAAAACAGTAACAAAAAAGAATCAACAGCAGGGTAGAGTCCAGAGTTCACTGCTTGTCGCTGGGATGGGATGATCACCAGTCCCTTGCTCAGAAAAGAAGAGACAAGGTACAACTCTGATGAGGGGCTATGAGAGATCGACTTGGTCGCAGGAGGGCAGACGAAACAGGGCAATGGGCACAGGGAGTCCGACAGTTGCAGATCTGGCACGTGGCACTTCTTGGAAGCAGTCCCAGAGGAAGAAGAGACTGGACCCCAGAAGCTGGCAATTTTTTAAAAACCTCTCAACCCCCTCACACCATCGTTCCATCTCCATCCAGTGGGGACTGGTTCCGAGATGTCAATCTTGTCTGTCTTCCCTGAACTCTGGAAGGGACAGTGGCCTGCATTACATCATGGTTGTTCCCATGTACATACTCCACGTGGCTAGAACCTGATCAAGTACCGACTGCCGCCATCGCCAGCCGGGTGGGGGTTTGGCACCCGCTCACCCGCAGCAGCAGTCTGGACCCTCTCTGCAGTGGCGGTGGTGGCAGCAGTGGCAGCAGTGCAGCGGCAGCATATGGGGGACAGCAGGGCAGCCGATGCCATGCACGCTCTGACACCATGTGTTCCACAGTGCTGAGCCGCCAGGCATTCTCTGACAAAAAACTGGCAGCCTACTCATCCCAAATTCAGCTCGGGGAAATGGAAAAAATCAAAACAGGTATATATTAAAAGTGTTTTTCTGGGAACTTAAACCATAACAACTGTTCCTTTACCAAAATAAAAAAGTCGCTGAGATATTATCCAATTGCTAAATTTCTTTTTTAAATTTGATTTTTTTTTTCCCCTTGTTAAAATGGAAAATGAACTCTTTTTTTAATGAAACAACTCAAGACCTTAACTGTCAGAGATGATCAATTATGTCATTCCTGTGACTAAGTCTAGCTTGAGAAACAGTGCTAAAATATCTAGAGGACACACAAGTTCACATGAATCGAAAAAGATTTTTGGTTGTTTCTAAATTGTGACTCTGATGGGAAGAGTCTGGGACGCTACATGATGATTAAGTGAAAGTACTTCTTGGCTTTCATTTTAATGAAAAATCATACATTCCAAAAGGAAATCCCCAAACTAACAAACTCTGCTTCACAATCAGTAGCAACTGCCCCAGAAGGAGATGATACACAGAAGAAGAAAAAGAACAAGTTAGAAAATAAGCTACCTTCCTTTTTATTAAGGGCAGAAGAGAAGCAAGTTTTTTTGATCAGGGAGTTTGGAAGAATCTGCCTTTCCTTGGGGTTCAGATATTATAATCCATGCAATTTTTGTAAAACAAGAAATTAAGAAAAAATAGTCAGAGAGAGCTATTGTTATGGAGGGAATATCCAGAATTTCTGTGAATTGTACTATATAGGAAAATGCAGTCCTAACCCTGGGTGATACTTGTCGCTCTGATTGAACTTTTTTTAAGAAATTCAAAAAGTCTTTTTAGTTCAGCACTCAGCAGTGAGGGCACAACATGGAGGTAGCATCACTCCTCATACCATAGATTCAGTATATTCCAGTAAGAAGCGTGCCAGCTTAAAAGACAGCTCTTTTCTGACCTGACCCTACGCCAGGGAAGGTTTAAACTGAATGTTAGGAAGAGGTTTTTCACAGAGAGAGTGATTGCTCATTGGAATGGACTGCCCAGGGAGGTGGTGGAGTCGCCGTCCCTGGAGGTGCTTAAGAGAAGACTGGATGAGGAGCTTAGTGACATGGTCTAGCTGGGGGGTGTAGGGCTGGATGGTCCTGTGGGTCCCTCCTGGCTCAGAGTGGCCTGTAAGCCTGTGAGGGAACTAGGTTTATGTTCGCCACTCTGTGGTGTGCGTTCCATCTCTGTACGGGCGTTAGCTGGTGAGTTGGACTAGATGATCCTTGTGGGTCCCTTCCAACTCATAGTATTCTGTGATTCTGTGATTCTGTGGTCTTATCCAGAGCAACAAGTTCCTCATTTGAGATTTCTCTCTCACATACCTTTCCATCTTTGGAGGTTTCTCCTATTTTTCTTCTTAGAACTTCAGATCTTTATGCCTACATGCCTAGAGAAATTCAAACCTGCTATTCTCTGTTCATTTTTTATCTTAACACCTGTTTTGCCAGGGAGCCAGGGTCAGCACAAGAAATACAGACACCAACTTTAAAGAACAAGTGTGTAATTTTACTGTATTGCAAAACAATGAAGAATAGTGCAAAACAGTAAAAAGTTACAGAAGGATAACCTTAGCAATGCACCTAATCATTACTACAAAGACTGCCTATAGTGATTAAGAAAGATACATCACCAATTACCCCGACATATTACCATCAACTAGACCCACACATCAGCTAGGGAGCCCTAGTCACAGCAAAGAGTGAAGGAACTACTTCTGGTAACTGGGAAATCCTATGTAGGGCACCCACACATAGGTGATGTCTCCACCGTCACTGTGAGAGGATCCTGTTTTTATATGGTCAAACAAACAAGCTTCCATAACCACTAGTGCAGAAAAACATCTCTCTTCTTTCACTCCTTGGGTTTCACCCACAGCCTGGCCAGAGCTCAGAGGAAAATCAAGGGAGCCGGTTTTTACCACCTACCACCAAACTAGGCCAGACATCAACTTCCATGGCCTCTACCAGTCTCTAAATACAGAAAGATAAATGTATACATATTTTGTTAATGAACAGATACAAATGTTCACTAATAAGCAAATACAATTATCTTACTGACAAACAATATGGTATCTTATCATATTACGTATTTTATACACAGTTTTTGCCAATAAGAATGGCTAAATATAACATTGGGTTGCAAGGTTCATCTAGAGGTCAACTTTTGCTCAGGGCCTGTTGGTCAGACCTCAGCATTTTAACACCCTCTGATGAAAAATCTACTGATAGGATGTCATGCAGAGGAAGAAAAGGGGAACGAGCTCTGATCACTTGCATCACACAAATTCAGAGGAAAATAAAGAGGAAGTAAAGAAAAATGTGAAATAAATTGAGGAATGGCAAAGGCTAATGCAAAGGTAGCAGCTCTGTTCCTATTGTCAGAGGGATAGATATGAACTCTTCTATAAGCCCAGTGTGGGGACAAACACTGAAGTCACAGAGTAAACAGCGCAATGTGCCTCACCTCTGGTGACCTTCATGTGAAAGAGTGATCTCCATACTGGAGCTTTGCAGAAAAAGTATGTGTATGGTGCTAATGTGCAAAAAGATAGGTGAGATTATCCCTTTCCTTTAAACACAGAATATTCTAGGAGGATTAAGAAAAAGTAAACTTCCACTGGGAGCAGTAGGACAGAAAGAAAAATCACCACGTTTATTTCTAGGCACCCCCTCCAAGGCTTTAAAGGTGACAGACACAGTGAAAGCATCCATTTCCACTCTGTGCTCAGTAAGCAGAAAATGAAACAGAGGAGTCAGTGTGACAGTGAGTGATTTCAAGCCACTTGTAAAGGCATGCATTCAACCCGAGGCCATCAGCTCAGGAGCCCTCACAACAATAGGGGTAGCTTTTAATAAAACCACAGCCACCAGAATCCAAAAGGATCTTGAACAAGACAAACAACAAACACAAAGCCTTCTAAAACTCATGCTGCTCATCAAGGTACAAAAGTTCCCCAAGGCACTTTGTCAGAATTTGAAGTTACTATGAGTGTTCTTATCTGTCTTTGCCTTTCTTCAGCTCACCTCAGCTCAAGAAATTTCATCCAAAACAAACTGCAGCAGCAGGTGACTATTGTTGGTCTTTCCTTTTTGTCTTGGGACATTTGGACAAACTGCTTAGCTCTTTTCACATTGTCTAGGCTCCCTCAAATAATTTAAGGCTGGACACGGGACAGCCTTATATGTAAATGCTGGGACTGATGTAATTTTTACCATTTGCTAATAAACTCTTAATGTATTGTTATATATACAGTCATACCTTGTGTATTTGTGCCCACTGATTCATGTCTTCACAGACTCGCTGAATATTTTTCAGTTAATATTATTCAGCTCTTCATGAAGCACACCCCTGCAGGGCAGGGGGGGCAACGCCTCTAGCTTGCTGGGGACTGCCACAGTTCAATCCCTTGTGAGTGTTACAGAGATTACATGGCGGCAAAGGTTTATAACAGGCAGGTTATAGTCCCGTGGCACCATAGCACGGAATGGTCCCATTGCACAGTGGCAGCCAGCCTGTGCTGCGGTCCTGTGCCTGCTCTGTATTGGGGAAGGGTTATAGTGCAACACGTGGTGCTGCGGCCTGCCACAGTCCGATTCCACCATGATAGGTGGCCCGGGCCACATCTCTGTGCCTGGTCCCTATTGGGGAAGGCTTATAGTCTAACATACGGCACTTTGGCACATCTGATGGCCCATGCATTGCTATCGGCTGAGGGACGAGTGGCTG
>WEKX01006973.1:10095-20602 GCA_013390025.1 Pitta sordida
GGGAATTGAGTCCACCATTAAAAAGTTTGCAGATGATACCAAGCTGGGGGCAAATGTTGAACTGCCAGAGGGTAGGAGGGTCCTTCAGAGGGACCTTGATAGGCTAGAGAAATGGGCAGGTTCTAATGGTATGAGATTTAACAAGTTCAGGTGTCAGGTGCTTCACTTTGGATACAGTAATCCTATACATCACTCTCGACTGTGTGATGAGTGGCTGGAGAGTGGTGAAATGGAGAGGGATTTGGGAGTAATGGTTGACAGAAAACTTAATATGAACCAGCAGTGTGCCCAGGTGGCTAAGAGGGCCAATGGCATCCTGGGCTCTATCAGGAACAGTGTGGCCAGTAGGACTAGGGAAGTTATTCTTCCACTATACTCGGCACTGGTCAGACCACATCTTGAGTACTGTGTGCAGTTCTGGGCTCCCCAGTTTAAGATGTTGAACTGCTTGAGAGGGTCCAGAGGAGGGCGACAATGATGGTGAAAGGATTGGAGAACAAGCTCTGTGGGAAGTGACTGCAGGAGTTGGAATCGTTCATCCTGGAGGAGAGAAGACTCAGAGGTGACCTCATTGGTGTTTACAACTACCTGAGGGGAGGTTGCAGCTGAGTGGGTGTAAATCTCTTCTCTCAGGCTACCAGCACCAGAACAAGAGGACATGGCCTTAAGCTACTCCAGGGGAGGTTTAGATTGTATGTTAGGAAGAGCTTTTTCACAGAGAGAGTGATCCCTCATTGGAATGGTCTGCCCAGGGAGGTGGTGGAGTCGCCATCCCTGGAGATGTTCAAGAAAAGACTGGATGAGGAACTCGGTGACATGGTCTAGATGGTAGGAGGCTCGGATGGACGGAGCGTGGTGCCCATGGCTCTGGGGTTGTCGGTTCGATCCAGGTGTTGGCCGAAGCAATGAACCTATCAGCACAGCTTTTCAGCACACCTTATTAGCATGCCTGTCAGAACAATGCTACCTATCAGCAGCAGCAAGTCTGTGTGGTGCAGTTCTGCATTTCAAATCATAGCGTCCTGTAAACAAGGGAACATGTTGGCTTACCTTTTCTTTCCACACTTCACTTGTTTCAATCAAAAAGGAAATCCAGAAAATAGCCTAGTAGTTAATACTAGGCCAACTCTTCTCAGTATTCCATAAACATTACCAAGCCATTTACTTCTCCAGAAAATTATTTTCTAGTATTCAAAACAGTGCTCTAAAGGCAACCAGGGGAGTGTTTGTGCTGTGAAAGGCCAATGAAAGCTCCCTGTAATAAACTGACTCTCAGTGCTGGGTAATGGGTAAGCAGCCCATACTGTGCTGCTTGCTGCTGTATTAGGAAGGTTATGCCCCCAAGATGCAGACTGAAGCAGATCCAGGTTTCTATGGTCACCTTACCAGCAGAGGGATGCACATGGCCTGACTCAGTGCACAGTACTAATCCCTACAGCTCTCTCTAAGCTATCAGCCTTGGACATTCTTCCAGGCTCACAGGATTACTCCATAAACTGAATAATGGGAATCTCTTGTGTGCACGTTTCCCAGAGCCTTTGTTAACAGGATGATTTGGGGTGCTCAAGCAGAGGTATCTTGTACTTATTTTCATGTGGATGCGGTAAGGGTGAGTGCTGGATATTGAAATATCATTCCTTCCAAAGTATCAAGGGGACACCCAGCAACTGAGACACTGCTTTCAGCAGCCATGCCTGAAAAACTTATTTTCGTAGTCCTTACAGGAAAACTGAGCAGAAACAGAGGGGTTTTAAAATCTATTTCTGAATGTGAAAGCTAGTAAAACTCTAAACATATAAATGTTCAGCATAAACTTTTGAAATAACTCTGAGCTTTACAGATCTAACACTTGGACAGTTATCACTCCATACTTCATTTTCTTGTACCTTGCTTTATCTCTTTGTACACAATGTTCCTAATCTGCTAAAGGTAAGACTCTCACAGCATAAAAGGGCAACAGTAATCTTGCAATGAATCCTGTTTTCAGGGAGTGCAGGCGGAGAAGACGTTTTGAAGAACTTTGGGGTACCATGCAGTGTATCAGGCCTTTGCAAACACTCATTACTTTTTCCATAGACTTTATCAGTAGCAAATTTCCTACAATTGGCATGGCGTGGCATCCTGTGCAACTCAACAGGCTGAAGCAAGCCTTCACAGAGCCTCTTCTCACACTTGCACCCCAAGGTATTCGTTGGGGAAGCCTCTTCCAGATCATTAAAATCATAGAATCATAGAATGTTAGGGAATTGGAATAGACTTAAAAGATCATCTAATCCCAATCTCCCCTGCCATGGGCAGTTAGGATGTATCACAGGCCGCAAATATGTTAAATTCCCACTATGTTTGTCTTTTATCATTTACCTCTGAGAACAACCACTTACTTCCTGCATGTCCCATATCTTTCTCCTGCAGACTTTTATCTTCCATAACAATGTCAGAGTCTTTTCAGCAGTAGGGCTAAATCAAATCCTTGTCCTAAATGCCTGGTCTGTTAACTCTGTTTCTACAGGTAGCCTCCATTCTGCATGCTTTCATGTTAGAGAGATTCAGAAGCTAGGTTTGTCACCTCTCTGCTTTGGGAACGAAATTCTTAGGCAGAGTACCCCAGGAGAGTTCCCTTCCTGTTTTCATGGCACATGACTCCTCTGCTTTTCTGAAGCTGGCCCTCAGCCATGGCATATTTCATACCTTATCTGTAGTCAACTCCCTTTCCCACCTTTTCCCCTTCTAACATACTTTTCCTCTCTTCACAACTGCTGCCCAGCACAGGGTACAACCACAGCAGCGCCAGGCTCTGACCTCCTCCGACTTCCTCTTGCAGTACACAAGTATACTTGAAGATCTTGCAGGCCACAAGTACTGCTTTGTGATGTTTTCACTGCAACACAAGCCTTCTCACGTAGATGACCATTCTCCACATATAGCCAGAAGTTGTAGCCATCACTCATGAAGACTGAGCTTGCTACCAACTGATCGGGTGATTTGCAGGTGGATTAGCACACATTTTTTTGAATAATTGCTCAAGGGTATCATATGAGAAATACCCATATGGCTCAAGCTGATTCTACCTTGCCAGATCTCCCATGTTTGCACTTCGTCTGGCTCCTTGTACCCAGACAGAAAGTTCCCTGTCCAAGTAGATTTCTGATATCAGAATGATCCAAGTATGTTTTACACCAAATTGAGGATGCAGCAATACACAGAGCTGCAAAAGGCAATTTACCTTTTCGTATGGCAAACTGCATTTACAGACTTCCTTCTTGCAAATGCTGGCAATCATGTCTACCTCTAGTGAAAAATTCTGGTGGCTCAGGTGCATTTAAGTACAGAAACACAACAATACACGTGTTATCTTGAACAGATTGCTGACTCTTTGCTACTGCAGTACTCAACACCTACCAGCTAGCTGTGGAGAAAAGGTCCAGTACTTAGATGCCTCATTCAATTTTACTGCAACTTTCTTGCTCTGCTGCCAAAATGGTGGATAAGAGAAAAACTAAATGTGGAAGTGACCATGCAAGTGCTGCTGCAGATGGGAACAAAGAAGCAAATCCTGTAAGCTGTGAAACACTGGCAGCTAGTGCTCAGCTTTCTTCTGAATTATAATGTTTACCATAGTGTAGCTCATGATAATTATTTAATATTATTTATTAATATTTATATTAATACATTATTTAATGCAGAGGCTACTGGAGGAACTCAAGGCATTTTGCAGGTGTTAAACTGTTAAGTGGCATGAATACGGTTTTTTGTCAATTACTCCCTTCTCTAGGGAAAACTTTCTGCTGTGTTAACCCTGTTAAACTCCATGTACTTATGTAAGCACTGAATACATCCTGAACTTATGTAAAGTAACTTAATCAGGAAGAAAACATGGAAGAGGACTGAGAATATAATCTCTGTATTTTAGCTTTACTATAAACAAACTGTATTCCTGGAGATCCATCCTGGAATTTCTCCAGATTATTTGCAGTTATGAATTTTATTTTACATTACAGTATCTGTGGAGTCTGAGCTCAGACTCTATAATCTCAGCAGAGGTATGAGGATGATATTGGTTGATCAGTTGAGGCACATAGGCTGGTTGCTCAGAGTAGCAGAGCATGGGGTTAGCTTCTGTTTCTCCTTTGATACACAACTGAGAATGTCAGTGATATTCTGGACCTGAAAAAGATGTTGCTATTTATGGCTATCATCTACTCAGTTTGCAAGAACACAGAGAAAGATATCAATAGGAATTTTTTAAACTTCATTTCCTTTCCACCTACAATATTCAGTGTGTAAGGAGACTCAGATTAGAGTACATCACCAGGGAATACTACAGGTGTCAAAGAGAGTATTCCCATACACTACAACTGCTATTAAAAGTCACCTAAAATTCCTGCAACATCTCTGAACTAAAATACAGTTCCATTGGGAAACACTACCAGACAGTCAGGAGTTTCAACCAAACCCAACATTTCTGCCTAACTTAACTGTTAGCACAACATACACAGAGACATTTCACTAAGGAACGCATCTCTTCTTCACCTCTGTTCATACAATCATCTTTTGTCCCTATATAGCAGAAATACTATTTTTCTATATCCACATCCCAAACTCAGTACCTCCTTTTCTGTCTTTCACTTCAAAAAATAAAACTAAACAACATACACAAAATTGCTACCAACAGCAAGTTTGAGGATAAATTTCTCAAAATTGCGTAGTCTTTCAGTTCCATTTCAAGTATCTCAGTTCTGAAGCATGTAATGTTATCAAGGTGATCAGAGGCCTAAAATATGACCCAGAAAAAAGGGTGAAGGAGCTATGTTTGTTTCATGAGGAAACACAAGGCTGTGGTGCTTTAGCAGCAACTTATTTACAGGACATTACAAAGAATCATTGCCATCAGTTGCAGGTGGGATAACAAGGGGCAATGGCCAGGGATTACACCTTGGAATCATAGAATCATAGAATTAACAAGGTTGGAAAAGATCTTTGAGATCATCAAGTCCAACCTATTACCTATCACCATCTCATCATCTAAACCATATCACTCAGTGCCTCATCGAGCCTGCTCTTAAATATCTCCAGGGACAGTGATTCCACCACATCCCTGGGCAGACCATTCCAATGATGGATCATTCTTTCAGTGAAAAAGTTTTTCCTAATATCCAGCCTAAATCTCCCCTGACAGAGCTTGAGACTGTGTCCTCTTGTTCTGTCTCCAGTAGCCTGAAAGAAAAGACTGACCCCTGCCTGACTACAACCTCTTTCAGGTAGTTACAGACAGCAATAAGGTCACCCCTGACCCTCCTCTTCTCCAGGCTAAAGAGCCCCAGCTCCCTCAGCCGCTTCTCATAGGGTTGGTGCTCCAGACCCTTGACCATCCTTGTTAGTCTTCTCTGAACATGTTCCAGTATCTCAACATCTTTCTTGAACCGATGGGTCCAGAACTGGACACAGTACTCAAGGGGTTTTCTAACCAGTGCTGAGTACAAGGGAAGGATAACACCATTCCTGATGCAGGCCAGGATACCATTGGCCTTCTTGGCTGCCTGGGCACACTGCTGACTCATGTTGAGTTTCCTATATTCCACATATATATTGTAATACAGTGATCCCCCATTACTCATGGGCTGTTGGCTCTGGTCCTCTTCAAGCGAGTCTTGGAATCCGCAAGGATAGCGACCCCACTACGTAGTCAAGTACCCCACGCCTGTAGCCACGCCCCCTCCCCATATAAGGTCTGAAGGACGGTGCTGAGAGCACGGCTCCCTCTGTAATGCCTCATTAGAGCAGAAGAAACACCTTTTGCCACCTCGCAGATCCAGGAAGGGAGCTTTTCCGAGTGCAGAAATCGGCACGGCTGGTAGCCAGGAAGCTGGCACCACAACCCCTCCCCCCAAAAAAAAACCTGAGCAGGAGCCTAGGATTCTGCCACTGTCCTTTCCCTGCCGTGTCTCTGCTGGGTTTTTTTATCAGGGTTTCTGGTTGCTGGTGTGTGTCTCTTGTGTTCAANCTACCTGGGTTTAAATTTTCCCATCTGCCACCAGCCTGAGGTTGGCATTGGCAGCGGCAACCGTACCCCACCATCCCCTGATTCACATCTGCCCTGCGGCGCCACACCGGAAGTGCCGGCATAGCCGCGGTCCCTGTGTGCCATGGCAGCGTGCCAGTTCTCCTGGCTTCACAGAGATGGGACCGGCTCCCCTTTCTCCTAAACGGTAAGAATGAAGCATGTACGGTGAGTCTGGTGGGCGGTGATGGGGGGGGGAACAATTCTATATTCATAACTTCATTATATGTTCACGAGCTGATGGGTTCGCGGTATGTTCTGCACACACACCGAGGTCGCACAGCTCGTTGAAAAATCATGCGCAACTATTGGATCTTGCAAATAACGGATCACCACTATGCGGAGGATCACTGTATCGAAAGATTCAGGCCAAACAAAAGGAAAACCTTTTTGAAGCTGTAGGTGATGATGCAACCCTGGATGGGCTTATCACAAGGATATAGCAGGTGTCTTTGCTGTCTCACTGGATCTCAGGTGGAAATCTCATCTTGTCCAGGATGAAGTGCAGAGTGAGGAAGAAAAGAAGGAAGTAGGACACAGCCAGTAGGTTATGAAGTGAGGAAGTTCAATCAGTGAAGGAACTTTCTCGATTCTTGGGGAGAACTTTAATCTGTTAAACTATCTCACAGAGGTATATCACTTGTTATCACAGTATCACAGTATCACAGTATAGAAAAGTCTGGAAAGGACATTGAAGATCATCTAGTCCAACCTATAATCCAACTAACCTATCCTCTACCTCTAGATCATATCACTCAGTACCTCATCTAGCCTCCCCTTGAACACACCCAGGGTTAGTGACTCAACCACTTCTGTGGGCAGCCCATTCCACATCCGGATCACTCTTTCAGTAAAAAATCTTTTCCTAATATCNAGCCTTGCTCTCATCCACCAGGTGAGTTACTTGATCATAAAAGAGATCATGTTGGTCAAGCAAGACCTACCCCTTCTAAACCCATGTTGGCTGGGCCTGATGTCTTGTCCACCCTGCAGGTGTTGCATGATAGCGCTCAGCACTATCTGTTCCATAACTTTTCCTGGGACTGAGGTGAGGCTAACAGGTCTGTAGTTTCCTGGATCATCCTTACGACCCTTTTTGTGTATGGGGGTCACATTCGCCAACTTCCAGTCATCGGGGATATCACCTCTGCTCCAAGATTTTTGATAAATGATGGAAAGTGGTATAGCAAGCTCTCATCTCCTAGAATTGCAAACTCCCACAGTCACTGCCAGTAATTTCTTTTATTTGGGGTTAAATTCAGGTGATCTGTCCTATGTTAAAATGATATTTTCAGTCTGAAGGACAGAAAAAAACCCTATGTGGCTTCAGATCACTATATTTCAAGACAATTATTTTGAAGTTCAGTACAGTCTACTGTTTCTTGTGCACGATATGTTTTCAGTTAGCTGTTTTGTCCTAGCCTGTGCCTAGCCTATGACCTCTTCAGGGAAGCACATTATCAATTTGTCCCAACACCTGCAAGTTACATTTCTAGCTATCATAATAATAAAAACATCTCTTCATAGCTATATTTCAACATGGAACAATGGAATAATCAAACTCCATTCACTACCACATTGTTGATATATTGGCGTTTAATTTACATAGCAAGGAAAAAACACTGGAATTACTACTGTGAAATGGAACACAGGATGCCAGATGTAACAGAGTCTGTGTTGGTTTTCTTTTAATATTATACAGCATGTACGCCTACACCTCACTGTGTTTTTCAGAATTCATTGCTGGTGTATGTGTACCTGTGAGGTTAGAAAACTCCACTTGAAAACATGATCAGTCTCAATGCTTCATTATCTGAAGAAACCTATCTAGTGGAGAGAATCACTTTGCTCCTCTTAAAAGGCAAAATGCTAAGTGTGGAGCAGATGCAGTTTTCTGAGGATATTCACTTTTTTAACAGAAATTTTTATGTGGGAAGTATAACATAACATACAGAAAATTATAATCCAAATTCTACCTTAGCAGCAAAACAGTGAAAAACCCGCATCTTATGCCCAGGTATTAATTATTTTTGGTCAAACAGTTATTAGTACCCTTTCTAACTTACCCATTCTGGAATTTCATATCAAGTAGCCAGAAAGAAAATCTGAAGCATATACGTTGTTATTGCAGTATAAAATATTTCAACTTTTAAGCAATTTCTTTTCAATCTTAGATGAAGTTCATTCGTCCCTCTTTACCTCCGTGTTTTTGAAATACAGTGATCCCCTGTTACTCGTGGGCTGTTGGGTCTGGTCCTCCTCATGCGAGTTGCAGAATCTGCAAAGATAGCAACCCCACTACATAGTCAAGTACGCCATGCCCATAGCCACAACCCCTCCCCTAATAAGGTCTGAAGGAGGGTCCTAAGAGCAGGGCTAGTTTCAGATGTCTGGCTGTGCTCTGCCAAAGCAGGCGAGTGCGGGGCAGGGGTGGGTGAGCGCCGGGGCCGAGACTGGCGTGGGGCAGAGGGTTGAGCACCAGCACGGCGCGGCAAGCAAGCGACGGGGATGGGACCGGGACAGGAGGGCGAGCAATGGTGCAGCGTGACAAGTGAGCGTTTGGAATGGGGACTGGACTGGGGCAGGGGGGCGAGAGCTGGCAAGGCGCAGCAAGCGAGTGATGGGGACGGGACCGGCACAGGGCGGGTGGGCGAGCGCCGGTGTGGGGCAGGGGGGAGCGCGCTGATGAGGCACAGCAAGCGAGTGCCGGGGACAGGACTGGCGCGGGGCGGGGAGGGTGAGCGCCAAGGCAGGCGCTGGGGCTGGCTGTGCTTGCCATGCGAGCGGCGGGTCCGAGGGCAGAGTAGACTGGTTTCGCGGTACGTTCTGCGCACGTGCCAGGTCCCACAACTCACTGNCTATAACAATGCACAAAAAGTCTGTCCAAGGATTTCTGCCGAGCTCTCAGCTAGCTCCAGGCTTCTGTCTCTGGGCTCCAACAGTCGTGATGCTTAGACGGATTCTGCGGTACTGGTTCTCTCTCTCTCTGGCCCATGGGTTTTCACCATGGTCGGTCCAATTCACAACCAGCAGCGGGATGCCTGGAAGAACATCTCTACCCTTTTGCTCGTGGGCCTGGGGGCCTTCAAATCTCTCAGCCTCCCGACGCAGGTTCTGAGCCGGCACGCTACATCTTACTACTGAACTTTTTTTTCTTCTCTCCCAAGTATGTTATTCACAGACATGCCTTTATCTCTATAACCTTGAAGGCCCTGGCAGCACAGAGAGCTCAGGCAAGAACTGAGCTGTTAACCCCCTCGCTGCCAGAACAGCAGAAAACCCCCTAAACCATAACAGCGTATTACAACTACTTGCAGGGCATATTCTATCCTGACTACTCTCAACCTCTTTGCCACTTTACAGACATAGGATATGACTGTCTTCTTAATTTTTCACTGTTTTGAAGGATTGTTTGATCAGCAACTAGTAGATATAATAATATCAACTAATACACATGGTTTTGAGGCCCCTTTCCGTTAGACCTTCAAGATACAGGCAGTGGGATATAGAGCTTTTTGGCATTTGGGAATTTGGATGGTTGGGGAGGGGCAAGATGCTGTGGCAAGCAACAAAGAATTGCATGACCATTTGAAATCTTTCAGAGGTAGAGTCCCTGAGGAAGAGCTGCTTTCTTGAAAAGTTACACAGAGGTTTATGCTGAGATTATGGAGGTAAAGTTTTTTTCTGTGATCATTTCTTTACAGGGTCCAGTCTATACAGCATAAATGAATAAGCTGTATGTATCAAAATGCCCACAAAATACCCTCTTTAATATTCCTTATTCAGAAGGCCAACTTACCACCCCACCCCTGACCCCAATATCCCCTACTGCACAGCAGCTTCTTGAGGGAAGCACTTATACTCTGGTCTAATGATTCTGCATCTCTGTTATGAAACAGACTTTAATTTGCACCTGTGAACACCCCAGTGTAGTCAGGACAATCATTACATATCGCAAATAACTGTAATGAAGACAAAGGAGCATTTACTGTATCCGCCTAATGTATTATAAAATCACTTGACTTCTCCTCATACATGAAAGTTGTTCTTTTTATAAAGTAGGCATGCTTTCATCATTGAGGATCCCAAGTGGAAGGAGAGTTATTCATAGGGGAAAGAAGTTGATACAAAGTCAGATTTGTAGCAAAAGAATTACCAAGTTTATTAGCAAAAAAAACCCCCTTGCCATTTAAGTCTTTTACAAATCCACTGTTTAAAGGCAACATAAATACATTACCGCCAAGAGGGAAGTGTTTCTTTAAAGATCTATAGAAGCCAGAGATGTACTTTTATGGTAATGTCAAGATAGTAATTAAATGCTGCAGATTAACAGCAGTGGCATGAAAGATGCTCTTGGGCAATCTCAGGTGCTATATTTCCCAGTGTTGCATTTCCCCAGCTGTTTAGTGTTTTCTTGGATATGGAAGAGTATCACAGTATCACAGTATT
>WEKX01006976.1:1375-13904 GCA_013390025.1 Pitta sordida
TCCCATGGACTTATGAGGGTCCAAGCCACTCAGCAAGTCTCTGACTACCTCCTCTTGGATTACAAGGGGGTTATAGTGCACCCGAGCTCCTCCCATGACACTGCTGATCCAGTTGTCCTGCAGGCAGTCTGTCTTACTGTTAAAAACAGAGGCAAAGTACATATTAAGTATTTCTGCCTTTTCCTCATCTTTGGTTACTATATTACCCTCTGCATCAAATAAGGAGAGGAGGTTGTTGCAGCCTCTCTTTTTACTGTTGATGTACTTGTAGAAACATTTCTTATTGTCCTTGACAGAAACAGCTAGGTTGAGTTCCATCTGAGCTTTTGCCTCTGTAGTTTTTCTCTTGCACAACTTAACAATTTCCTTGAACATACCCTGACTCACCTCCCCCTTTTTCCAAAGGCTGTACATCCGCTTTTCCTCCCCCAGTTCTTTCAGGAGCTCTTTGCTCATCCAGACTGGGCATCTGCCCCTCCGACTCACTTTTCGGCACATTGGGATCGCCTGCTCCTGTGCCTTCATGAGCTCATCCTTAAAGTATGTCCAGCCCTCCTGGACCCCTCTGCCGTTGAAGGCATTTTCCCATGGTACCCCCTCAATCAGTTTCCTAAACCGTCCAAAGTGAGCTCTCCGGAAGTCGAACATGGAGGTTTGGTTCATGTCCTTTCTCGTCACACTGCCAATTGAAAACTCTATGATCTCATGGTCACTGCCTCCCAAATTACCTCCAACCACAATATCAGTGACTAACCCTTCCTTATTTGTAAACAATAGGGCGAGCACAGCTTCCCCCCTGGGAGGCTCACTCACTTGTTGCATCAAGAAACAGTTGTCAACTGCCTCTAAGAACCTTCTGGACTGTCTCCTCTCTAGTGTGTGAAGTTCCCAGCAGATATCAGGCAGATTAAAGTCTCCTGCAAGAACTAGGGCAGCCGATCTTGAGGCTATCTCTAGTTGCTTAAAGAGCAATAGGTCTCTAACACACTCTAATCAGAATTTCATCTTTATTGGGAATCCCTCTTACCTTGACCCATAGGCTCTCTACCTTGTCATCCTTGATGTCAAGTTCTATGGTATCTAAGGTTGCTTTAATATATAGGGTACCCCCCCACCTTTCTGAGTGGGCTTTTGCTTTACTTTATTTGTGCTTATATTAAACTGCCTTATTCCAACCCACCCTTTTTATATCATCTCATTATTTGGGAGTGAGTGACCGTTTGGGCCCCTGGCATCCAGCCAGGCTAAAACCCTTTACACCAAGTCTTTGTAACATTTTGAGACAAATATTAAACAAAACTTTGGTTTTTTTAAAGAATTTTTTTTTTTAAATCAGTAACTCTCTCAGTGTTAAGAGGGCTGCAGAAAACTCTGAAACTACATGCCAGAGGTGGGAGCTCTTTAAAAAGACCACTGCTTCTAGAATTGACTAATATAAGATCCACAGAAGCATAAAAGGACAAATGCACATCTGTAATGCTGATGTGATCCTTGACTGTAAATCCATATGTAATTACTCTTTGCTGTTGCAAGATGTTCACAAATGAAGCTAGGTGAAAATCATGAAAATGTGCATAACATTTCAGCAATTGAAGTCTTCAAGTATCCTTAAAAATTTAAATACAGCATCATGTCGATTTTTCAATATCCTGAGGAATACTTCTGACTATTTCTTAAAATATGCATTGAGAGTTGTAGAAGGCATATTTTGTATGAGTTCTCAGGAGCAAACTTTAAAGATGAAAATTGGTTGATATTTATTTTACATGCAGGCATGGTGAAGAATGAGCAACATACTCATTTCTCAGGTGAAAATGTCTTTATTGCTTTATTTGCATTTTACCCTTGTAAATAGATATTTCTTAAAATGAAGACATCTCACTGTGCCTTGAGAATAGTGATTGCTCTTCTAAAGTTAGCTAGATGTTATTCTATCACTTTCTAGACTTGACTAACTGCCAGGATATTTTCTTGTTTTTCTCCATTCCCCAAGCTGGAATCTGTTATAAACTGGTTACAAAGGAAAACGTTAGGAAGTGGTTTTTCACAGAGAGAGTAATTGCGTATTGGAATGGGCTGCCCAGGGAGGTGGTGGAGTCGCCATCCCTGGAGGTGTTTAAGACAAGACTGGACGAGGAGCTTAGTGACATGGTCTAGCTGGGGGGTGTAGGGCTGGATGACCCTGGGCCCCTTCCGGCTCGGAGTGGCCTGCTAGACTGTGAGGGATCTAGGTTGGTGTTATGCTCTGCGATGTGCTCTCGGTCTCTGTACGGGTGTTAGATGGTGAGTTGGACTAGATGATCCTTGTGGGTCCCTTCCAACTCATAATATTCTGTGATTCTGTGATTCTGTGAAAACAGAACTGTTACTAGTATTGTTTCTGTCTGCATATGTAAATCAACCAACCTGTGTTGGGGAAAATGATATTTTCTTCTAAGAGTAAGAGGAAAGGAAATTCACAGAATCACAGAATATTATGAGCTGGAAGGGACCCACAAGGATCATCTAGTCCAACTCACCATCTAACACCCGTAGGGAGACCGAGAGCACATCGCAGGGCATAACACCAGCCTAGATCCCCCACAGTCTAGCAGGCCACTCCGAGCCGGAAGGGGCCCAACGTCATCCAGCCCTACACCTCCCTGCTAGACCATGTCACTAAGCTCCTCGTCCAGTCTTCTCTTAAACTCCTCCAGGGACGGTGACATTTAAACATTACATCTGGTAACAGAAGTTTAGGACTCTATTCATCATATTTGTCCTCAGGACAATAACAGTCTAGTATGACATCTTGCAAGGAGACTAATAAATTGCATGGAAGTGTAGCTCCAGGCAGGAATGGATGGATAGGAGCTCATCTCCCATGAATTTTTCTTTACTGCTCTCGTTAGGATGTAGTATTATCTTCTGTGGTTCTTCTGTGAAAAAAGTAGAATTATCAATAATATGTTAACGTTACTCCCCAAAGAGCCATGGACTGGAGAGAGATTGCTCATCTATTGGTTTGCTGCTATACCTCGTGTTCAACTATAGTACAGATATTCAGGATCTGTAAGTTTTCAAGATTTAAATAATATCTGTACTTAAACCACAATCCTTTAGATAATTTTGTAAAATCTTTTAAGATATAGGTCTTTTGAATCTGTTTATCTTGATATTTCTAACAGTTGCTTTGTTCTTTAGCAGGAAATGCCCTGTTGCCTGAGTTTTTGAAAAAACAAGTACTGAAAGCTGCAACCCAAATACAGTTTCCCTACTTCCTATAGAAATGAAGATATAATAGTATAAAGACTATGTTTCCTTAAGGTTCCTCGGTCTATAATGTTACAAGCAAAAGCCACATTTTTTCCAGTTTTTATTGCATGCACACACACATATATTTATACATGTTTGTATATAAATACCTATCTTTATGCACACTTCTCTGCATACTATATCTCCATGACCCTTCATCTAGAAAAGTTTGATTCCTGTCAAAATACTTGAAATGATTCATTATTTATTTTCCAAAGATTACTCTGGTTTGACCTTGGCCTATAAGTTCACAGTTCTTAGATGTGATTTCAATGATCTGAAAATATATGTCTCTGCCAAAACTACATTCTAAAATGTGACTGACAGCTGCTTTCTTTCCAAATCTTGCCTATTAAAGAACTCTTGATAAAAAAAAATAAACTTCAACCTAGAATGTGATAGAAATTTACTTATCTTGTCAGAAACTTGGAGATTATTAATAAACTGTAAAATGAAGAGATTGACTCTACTCAGCAGGGACAAAAGGAATAGTGATCTCTCTTGAAGATAGAAATCAACAAAATGGAATGTTACTTTGTAAACATTCTTTTAATATTTTTGCATACAAGGCATTAATAACTAACTTTATTATCTCATCCGAATTTGGAGTTATGGCCCATGTACTATGAATCCTTGTCTTGGGAGAGCAAAGGTAGTTGTGTTTATCTAGTATGTCTAGTTTCTATCGGGTGGGAGTATGTAAGAGTTTTGGTCATATGCTATAGCTAACAGCTACGTAATGTGGGGGGTTGTGGTTTGTTTGGTTATGGTTTTTTGTTGGTTTGTTTCTGTTTGGTGTTTTGTTTTTATTTTATTAAGGCAGGGATTTTTTTTATTATCTTGTTCGGAGCCCCTGTCCAATGCTAAGAATTGTACAGGACTGTCTACCAAACTTTGAATTGTGAAAAGAATAAATGACCTGAAGTTGCCTTCCTCAATTCCAACATGCTCACACTTACATAAGAAGAATTAGCTGTTTTTCTTACTTGGACACTTTCACTTTTATCTGGTGTCCTTCTCCACCCACAATTAGATATTACTATGTAGTTAACCTTCTGACATCATTGAGTAATACTGCAGAAAAATGACCTTGTTTACTTCCATGTATTTTTGTTTTCCCCCTTATTTTGAGAGAAACATATTTTTTCCCAATAATTAAATGATTTTTGTTTATATGGTACTTCATAATTCACCTGATTTTAAAAGTGAGGTCAAAGACATGTCTCTTCTGCTGTGCTGCTTCTAGATGTGAGAACCAATGTGGGTACAGGGACAGTGATTCCAGGTGATATTTTCTGCACAATATGAGGAAAATATATCCACAGTATTGTATAACAACTGAAAAAGTGGAATTCAAATATTAGTCCCTTTCACAGCGCCAATGCAGTGTAAGCTTTGTTCTGCAAACAGGAGTACAGTAACTAAATGCCCATCTCTTCCAGTCATGTCCCAATGACTAGGCATGTATTTGTAGTACAACTAAGCTATATGGTGTTTGAAAGTAGGATTTAAGTTCTCACTTTCATAGCTCCTTTATGAAAACAGTATCTAGGGCTCAAGTAACAAATTTTAGAAAGAGCTAGTTGCAAACACTAATCCAAACATCCCTTGTTGCAAATGTTTGGATGATCTCTGGACCAACGCTTGGAAGCTCGGCTAGAGTCACAGGATCACAGGATATTCAGAGTTGGAAGGGACTTACAGGGATCATCTAGTCCAACTCCCAAGAAAATGCCCACACAGAGGTTGAACCCACAACCCCGGAGCCATGGGCACCATGCTCTGTCCATCTGAGCCTCTCATGTCACTGAGTTCTGCATCCAGTCTTTCCTTAAACACATCCAGGGATGGTGACTCCACCACCTCCACTGAGGAATCACTCTCTGTGAAAAAGCTCCTCCTAACATCCAGTCAACCCCCGCCCGGCGTAGCTTAAGGCCATGTCCTCTTATTCTGGTACTGGCAGCCTGAGAAGAGACATTTACACCCACCTGACTGCAACCTTCCTTCAACATTTGCCCCCAGCTTGGTATCATCTACAAATTTGGAAATGGTGGTCTTAATTCCCTAGTCAATGTCATCAATAAAGGTATTAAACCATACCGGGCCTAAGACTGATCCCTGTGGCACTCCACTTTTAAAGGACATCTCGTATTTCAAATGAAAACTATGGATAAAAACATGAAGAAATCCTAAATTGCAACCCTAAACATTTTCAAACAGCTTCAGCCTCACTCTTCTAATACTGTCATACTGTTTTTGTCGTGGTTTGACCCTGGCTGGNGTGCATCACTGATTCCTCTCTCTGCATTCCATAGGTTTACGCTATGGTCCATCCAATTCACGAGCAGCAGCGGGATGCATGGAAGAACATTCCTACCCCCTCTCTAGTAGGCCTGGGTGGGCTCCCTTCATAGTTTTCAGCTTCTCCCCACAAGTTCTGTTCTGGCACACTACATCTTACTACTGAGATTTTTTTCTTCTCTCCCAAATATGTTATTCACAGAGACGTCTCTATCTCTATAACCTTGAATGCCATGGCTGCAACTGAGGCCCAGGCAAGAAGTGAGCTGTTAACCCCCTTCGCTGCCAGAGCATCAAAAAACCTAAACCAGGACAGTTTTCCACAAGCACATAGAGGGCTGCTTCTCTTCATGCCTAAAAGGGCTGCAGTTTCAATAGGACTGAGTATTCTAGTTCAAGCTTAAAAAGTTGCTCTCTAGAAAAAGGTTATTTTCTTGACACTTTCCACCTCATGGATCTTGTCATAGTAGTTATTACTAGAGGATACAGGTCATTTAAGATGGAAAGGAACATTTACTTTTTCTGCTCCCAGAGTAACCATGCTTAATATCTTTGTGCATGACTGTAGGAGATCCAGTTCAGTTTCATTCTCTGTGTGAAGTAGAACCCTCTAGGGTTGATTGTAGTGTTTTTTATTTATTTCCTATAATTTCTTTAATAATAATAGAATAGGGGAAAACTGGAAAAGATAATCCTATCTTCCATTGACTATTCCAAGGTTTATTCAGAAACGTTACTATAAAAAGTGAACTTTAAACTCCACTCTTCTACTAATTTGTGCTCTTGTCTCTGTATTCCTCTAGCAATAAAGCTCTTAATAATAAAACACATAATGTGAGCTCTTCTTATATACAGCCATGGTAAAAAAAAAAGATTCACTATCATCTTCATTTCACTCTTTTCCTCCCCACAATTTTCAACGAGCCTTTAGCCTTGATGAACTCTCTTTAGAATTCCATTTGACAGAATCATAATTGCTCAGCTTCTGTGTGCATATACAGCACCTTGCAGGCTGCTGAGGCTCTGACATAAGCCAAGGACAGAGCTGAGAGGTCTTATTCCTCTTGAAGTGTTACTATACACTTTTCCAATGAGGCAGTTTCTGAGCAGAAAAAAGACAATTATAATACTAACCATGGTTAATTGATGCAAAGAAGGGATATGGCATGTAGCTTAAAGGAATTCAAGGACTGTGTATGAAGGAATATAGCATGTAGTTGTCTTCCTTTCTTACTGTGGCCAAATGCTCAAATTTTCTTATCTGGAAGATAAGGATTGCAACACTTCCCTTTTTTAGTGAGAAGCACCAAATAATCAACCTGTACAGGACAACAAGAAATGTTTCTATAAACACATCAACAGCAAAAAAAGAGGCTGCAATAGCCTTCACTCCTTACTGGACGCAGAAGGGAAAATAGTAACTAGAGATGAGGAAAAGGCAGACATACTTATTGCCTTTTTTGCCTTTGTTTTTAACAGTAAAGACAGATTGCCTGCAGGACAACTGGACTTCTGGACTGGAGGACAGTGTAGGGTTACAGCACAACCCCCATGTAACCCAGGAGGAGGTACTTAGAGACTTACTGAGCGGCTTACATCCACACAAGTCAATGTAACAATGTACCAGAAGACTGGAAGTTGGCTAATATGACACCCATCCACAAGAAGGGCAGGAAAGATGATCCAAGTAAGTATAGACCTGTCAGCCTTACTTCAGTCTCAGGTAAAGTCATGGAACAGATAGTCCTCTGTACTATTACACAGCAACTNGGTCAGTGCTTGGCCTGGCAGTCTTTAATATCCATCACTAGCAATTTTGCAGATGATACCAAGCTGGGGGCAAATATTGAACTGCCAGAGCGCAGAAGGACCCTTCAGAGGGACCTTGACAGGCTAGAGAAATGGGAGGACTCCCACAGTATGAGATTTAACAAGACTAAGTGTTGGATTCTTTACTTTGGGCATAACAACCCCATGCATCGCTATCGACTGGGGGATGAGCAGCTGGAGAGTGGTGAAATGTAGCGGGATTTGGGAGTAATGGTTGACAAAAACTTAGTATGAGCCAGCAATGTACCTAGGTGGCTAAGAAGGTCAAGGGCATCCTGGCCTGTATCAGGAACAGTGTTGTCAGTCGGACTAGGGAAGTTATTCTTCCCATGTGCTCAGTCCACATTTTGAGTACTGTGTGCAGTCTCCCCAGTTTAAGAGAGATGTTGAACTAGTTGAAAGAGTCCAGGGAAGGGCAACAAGGATAGTAAAAGGGCTGGAGAACAAGCTCTATGAGGAATGACTGTGGGCACTAGGGCTGTTCAGCCTCGAGAAGAGGAGGCTCAGAATTGACCTCATTGCTGCGTACAACTACCTGAAGGGGGTTGTAGTTGAGTGGTACGAATCTCTTATCTCAGGCTGCCAGCACCAGAATAAGAGGTCATGGCCTCAAGCTGTGCCAGGGGAGGTTTAGGTTGGATGTTAGAAAGAGCTTTATCACAGAGAGAGTGATCTCTCATTGGAATGGTCTACCCAGGGAGGTGGTGGAGTCGCCATCCCGGAAGGTGTTTAAGAGAAGAAGATGCAGAACTCAGTGACAGGTGTAGACGATGGGAGGTTTGGATGGGTGGAGTGTGGTGCTCATGGCTCCAGGGTTGTGGGTTCAATTCCTGGGTGGGTGTTCACTTGGGAGTTGGACTAGATAGATGGTAGGACTGCATAACAAGTTTTTTGTCTTGTAATCAATAACTCTTCATACATCTAAAGGAACAACCATGGGAAACCCTCAAGGAGCCAATTATGCATACTCACCCTCACTCACCCAACCCCCTTCCCTGCAAATTTAAACAGATCAACTATTAGCTCATTGACTTAATGGATCTGATTCACTTTGCACTAATGTCATGTCAGAAAGAAGGAGTTCTGTGCAGAGATCTTTGTGTAAGTAGCAATCATATTTGAGAAGACCCAGGACCTCAGTTTAGTCTCCTTTGTAGAAGAAGTAGTAGAAATTAAAATCATGTCTATGAAATTGAATATGCTTCTGTATTGGGTCTGTCTGAGCCCAAAGCAGTCCTTGCAATGCTGTGCCTTGGAAGGGTGTTGATAACACACAAGTGTTTTGACTACAGCTGGGCACACTGCCCCTTCCCCCTAACTGAGGATGAGATTCTTGGAGGGCACACGAGCAGGCCAGCTGACCCAGACTGACCAAAGGGATATTCCATACCATATGACGTCAGTTGAGATATAAAAGCTGAGGAAGGGAGCAAGGACGGGGGGCATTCATTGTTCTTCCTGAGATGCGTAGGGGCCCTACTTCCCTGGATGTGGATACTTCTGCGGAAGGGGAAGTAGAGATTAGTTCTTTTGCTTTGCTTCTGTGCGGGCTTTTGCTTTGCTTCATTTGTGCTATATTAAACTGCCTTATTCCAAACCATCCTTTGTATATCATCTTATTATCGGGACTGAGCGACCATTCGGGCCCCTGGCATCCAGCCAGGGTAAAACCCATTACAGCTTCATTCTCTGTTACAGTAAGACCATATCAAGAAGATTTTAGAAGTTTCTAAAGCACTTTGACTGCAGTTGGTTGTTGTCAGTACTGATGAATTGTAAGGAAGGAGAATGTAACCATAAGAAAACACAGAATTCTTATGTTTTCTACTGTATGATTAAAACATATTTTTACCTTGTTTTTTAAAGTGGATTACATATTAAAACCACCTGCTTTGATGAGAACTAGATTAAATCAAGGCATTAGACTACACTGTAAAGGCATAGTTGCAAACAAATTCTGACAATAAATGACAAATGTGAAACATCTGTAGTCAAATGAAAAAGTACCAGAAAATAATCTGTATTCTTTAAAATGGTTACAAAATCTTTTCACTTATAAAATTCCTTTTTTTGAATACAATTTTAATGCAATGCATTTGAATATAATACTTCATACATTATGTACCACTTTTATAATTCATTTGTTTTTGCATTTGATTTCTTTGTTTACAGAAGTGTCTGGAAAGGGAAAATAAAGATGCAGGGGAATTATTGTCTGGAGAGGAAAATNGCCCAAAGCCGCTCCGTCCCCAACCACAAAACAAAAATTTACTCACAATATCTTCACTACAAGAAAAAAGAATCAGGGAGTTAATTCAATAATTCTGACTACCTCATTCTCTTACAAAGCAACCGATAAACTATGTTTTTATACACATTTTTGTCACTAAATATTTTGATATGAACATCATTATTCCTTTCCTTTACATGAAAAATAGAAAGATTGAATTATAACATATTACCTTGATTCACTTTTACCTTTGCAATGACAATGCAGCCCTAGAGGAATCTTCATTTACACAGATCTGCTTGTGCCTGTGCCTTATTAATGAATAAATTTCTTGTAAACTATAGAGAACTGGGTCTTCATCTTGGAAAAAAACCCTTCCACATGTATGACTTCTAAATTTTACTATGACATGCAGGTACAATTCCATAATATCTCCTTAATTTGCAGTACCTCACTGAACACATTTGATCTAGTTCAACAGCTTTCACAAAAGAGTAGGAGGTCATTTTTCCACTGAGAGACTAGATGACATTAAAAACTCCACTGTATAAAGATGCAAGAATATAAATGCTGTTTTATCTTTATTTGATCTTTGCTACTTTAAATTTTTAGTTGGCCACTTCATTATTAATAGACTGGCTAGGAGTTTCACACCTAATTAATGCCTAGTTAAATGTGATTTCTTTTGTTTTGTAAAATTGGAAGTCAACTTTAAGGCCATAATTTCACATACCATTAAATTGGCATAAACTGCCCCACTCCCTAGAAGAGTCAGTTTCTCTTTGGAGGTTGAGTCTGCGTTAAAAAATGCATAAATCATACTGTTTTAGCTTTAAGCATAAACCAGTAATCACTCCATTTCATTGAGTAGACACAGCCGTATTAATGTGTAGAGGCAGAGCTGGGCTCTTTCTTCAGTGGATGGTTTTATGGGCAACACATCTCAGGGAAGTTCAGGAATTTTACATGACCTGTCACAAATCAACACAAATTTCTGATCACTGATTTTGATATTGCTGAAAAGGACACAAACTTTTACACAAATCACTTGAGTCAAAACAAATTCTTCCCTTTCCCATGCTCAACTTGAGGTATTTTTGCCACTTAATGTTCTGAACTATTAAAAAATCCTTTTTGACTCCCACATGCATGTGTCATTCTGCCCTAGGCTCCACATTAAGTAGCTCAATTGTCTGAGCAGACAAATGAAGTGTATTATTGCCCTGCCATGGTCTTTTTTTTTTTTCCTTTGAATTTTCTTAAGGATTGCAAAAGGCGTATTCTTGACGCCCAGACATTTCACATCCTGATTTCAAGCATTCACTTCAAAGCAGAGAAGCTTTCCAACACAGTGTAAAGCACTGTATTTTTGTCCCCTAAAAGTAGGCTGAACTATTTTAAATGGAACTTGGAGGAAAAAGAAATCACCCTGAGGTAGACATGCAACATAAGAAATTTCAGACTGAATGTTTTAGATCTGTCTGCTGTTGTTTCTAGGCTAATTCAGGCCACAGGAGAGGCACTCTTTGAATGGAAAATTAATTTAGGGGAAAACACAGATTTTAAATACTCACTATGTTCCTACATATACTGAATTTAATTCACTGAAATGAAAATCTTACTGTGGGAAGTTTCCAGTAACATTAACTAGGACTGTTGTTCCACGTAGATCCTGTAGTGATTAAAATGTAATCCCAATTCATAATGCATGCAAATGTGGGATTTGATAGCTGAGTGAGACAGTTTCAAGAATCTGGCAGACACATCTGAAGTCTAAGTTTCAACAAAACTCAAGTCAGGCGCTATAAGTTTTTAAAAGTCTGTCAGCAGTTGTCAAAATACTGATTGATTTTTTAATTTTTTTTTATTTCAGGTGTCACTTTATTTTATTCACATTTTTTTTTATATAAGGGCAGAAAATCTTTTCACTTTTTTTAAATATGAAGAGGTTTTATTCACCATTACTGGTACAGCATTCACAACATGTTAATTTTGTACAATTAAAAATGTTTATTCATTTCTTATGGGTATATTAAAACAATGTAAAATTATTATCAAAACTGCAACCCATTTCTTTATATCACAAAATTTACAAAATTTAATTGCAAGGAAAGAACCACGGAAATACTTTAGCCAACGTAACAGAAGGAAATTTAATGTTAAGCATTTAGCATCTAATACCTAAAGAGACTACTTAATGTTACCGTACTGTAAATGTTTAAACAAGGTTATGGTTCCCACAACAATTTTAATTAATTTTTTATTGTATACAGGTAACATGTATGAACTACTGTACTTGCCATTGTTATGTTTTCATGTGACTAAGCAAGACAGTATTGTAGACTACTGAAGATTAGTATGAATCACAGAATCACAGAATATTCTGAGTTGGAAGGAACCCACAAGGATCATCGAGTTCAACTCTTAAGTGAATGCCTATGCAGGGACTGAACCCATAACCTTGGTGTTATGAGCACCGTGCTTTAACCATCTGAGTTAATCTTGAGGTCATCTTTCTTTTTTTAACCCAAGTCCCCATCCCATCATCCCATTATCTAGACCATGACAATGAGTTCCTCATCCAGTCTTTTCTTAAACGCCTCCAGGAATGGCAACTCCACCACCTCCTTGGGCAGAGCACTCCACTGAGGAAACACTCTCTCTGTGAAAAAGGCCTTCCTAATATCCAGGCTAAGCCTGCCCTGGTGCAGCTTAAGATCATGTCCTCTTGTTCTGGTACTGGCAGCCTGAGAGAAGAGATGTACACCCACCCAACTGCAACCTCCCTTCATGTAGTTGTAAACAGCAATCAGGTCACGTCTGAGCCTCCTCTTCTCCAGACTGAACAATCCCACCTCCCACAGTCACTCC
>WEKX01006984.1:239-16749 GCA_013390025.1 Pitta sordida
TTTGCAGATGATACCAAGCTGGGGGCAAATGTTGAACTGTTGGAGGGTTGGAGGGCCCTTCAGAGGGACCTGGATAGACTAGAGAAATGGGCAGATTCCAATAATATGAGATTTAACAAGTCTAAGTGCCTGGTTTTTCACTTTGGACATAACAACCCCATGAATTGCTACCGACTGGGGAATGAGTGGCTGGAGAGTGGAGAAATGGAGAGGGATGTGCTCTCGGTCTCTGTACGGGTGTTAGATGGTGAGTTGGACTAGATGATCCTTGTGGGTCCCTTCCAACTCATAATATTCTGTGATTCTGTGATGGGAGGCTTGGATATATGGAGCATGGTGCCTATGGTTCCACGCTTGTGGGCCTGATCCCTGGAAGTGTGTTCGCTTGGGAGTTGGACTAGATCATCCGGTGGGTCCCTTCCAACTCAGAATAACCTGTGAACCTGTGATCATCGGTACTTTGAAAATATAGATATGTATCTCTGGTGACTAAAAGGTTGTGTTTCTTCACATATATAATTTCATCCCTGCTACAGATTCTCAAACATTGCCATTCTTCCTAAAATGTCTCTCAAGAGGGCTCTTAATGATTTAAATAATAATCCCATATTTTAGAAAGACAACTTCAATAGAGTATATTCCTATTCAATAGAGTATATTGATAAGCTTTCTTCAAAATAGCTTGCAAGAGGACCCATTTGGATTGCTGGATAATTGAATATGCATCCCTGCTTTTTAGTAAACTGAGCCAATAAACATCCAAAGAGTCTATCAATGATATGTATACCTGCCAGTATAAGACAGAAAGATTTTTAGAGAATGCAAGATCTGACACCGATGAACATGGCAGAAATTTTAAATTCATAGCTTGAATCTGACCTGAAGCAAGGCCAAGGCGGTTGATAGGGACCCAGTTCCTCTGTGGATTTCAGGCCTTGATTTTGAGGTCCCACATTTAGATCATACTTAGACTGTCTCCTAAAAATTAATGTTTTTCATTTATTTCCTGATGGGATAAAGGGCTTCTGAGATTCCCGTTCTTAGTCAATTCAGGATAGTCTCAGATGTCTCACTTTATCAACTTAAATGCTGAGTGTCCAGTTTATATACCTCCAACAACAGCAAGTGGAAGCAGGATCTGGTCTCCACTATGCAGTATGAAATTAATTAATTTACTGAATTTAGAAGCTAAAGAGTTTATGAGACAAAAGTTAAACAGCATATTGAATATATTTCCCTCAATTTCTCTGTGTATTCGTTGGGTGCCCCAGCACCCTGTGTAGCGATACAAGAAGGCAATACACCATCTTAAGGCATAACACAGGAAATCCAATGTTTCTCTGGGAATTTATCTCCCTATAGTCAAGATGGTGATTCTAGTTGCATTGGAGACCCTATGCAGTAGCCTTGCCAAGACACAAAATTTTGTCTGGTATTTCTCACAAATAGAGTCTTTACACGTCATGGGAAGTGATTCTATATCTAGAGAGGGACTTTTTGCACGTGTATGCTGTGATACGACAAAAGCAATGGCTTTAGACTGAAAGGGTATAGGTTTCAGTTAGATATTAGGATGAAATATTTTACTAGGAGTTAAATAATGGCTTTGAGAAGTTTCAGGCAGCATGATATGACTATTGTAAGGATAATAGAGGAGAAGGAAGTAAATTGCCTCCTAAAACAAAATAAACTTGTACTTTAAAATTAATGAAACTAAAGGAAAAGGTTAAAATAGCATAGATAATGTGTTTATTAGTCAAAAGAACTTTAAATATTTTGTAATTATTTAAAAATAAACCATTTATAACAGACTGTTAATACAGAATTACATTCATTATTTGAAAATTCAAAGGGTTCTCCAATTTTCAGAAGTAAATATTCAGTGTATTGCCTACTAAAATCGATGATCTGTCCTTGTAAAAACCATCCTTTAAAGCTACACCAATTGTTGCATTATTTTCAAAATTCATATTACATACTGTAATAGAGACCGTCATATTGCTTTCTTCTTATAACTGTACTTAGTAAAATCATTCCTTCATTTTTCGTTACTTCAACAGCAAATAGAATAAGAAATCTCCTTCATCCTTGTTTATGCGTTTTCCAGAAAATTCCTACCAACTTTCTTTCCACTAAAACCCACAGAAGCTAGTAATTAACACACCACATATGTTCCAGTTGAACGGTATGTAATTCTTCTATTTCCATACAGCTCAGTTCCTGTAGCAGAGACAAATATCACACACCTGCATGCCTTTCAGGAAACATACCCTTCAACCACTGCACAATAATAATAGCTTATAATTATTTAGGAAATGGTAAAAGATTACCTATGACTTTTGTAATGCTATATCAAAGATACCATAGCTATTATTCATCCTAAATACACAGAAAACCTGTAGTATCACAAGGATACAATAATATAATGAATTATTTTCAGGAATATCACTCTTTTCAGGAATGTCTATTATGGCAAATAAACTTAGCATGTATGAGGAATCTGGAATACACTCTAAGATTTTGAAGTGATATTTCTACACCTTTATTATATTTGTCTTCAGCTTTAATCTAGAATTCTCTCATATTCTGGTATTTTACACAGCAACTTATAAAGATATTATTTGCGTGGAATCCTAGAAATGTCAATCAGAAAGGATCCTTGAAGGTCATCTAGTAGAATCTTCTGTTTCAAGAAGGGCTTTTACCAAAAGAGGATCAAGATAGCCACATAAGATTTTTTTCTTAAGTAACTGAAAGGAATTGTTATATCAAATTTTTTTAAATTCCAATTTCATCTGAAACTTGGCTCAACATAAAATATTTGCAATTTCCACTAGGCATATTTTCCATAATTTTCCTCAAGGTTTCTATAAAACAATTTTTTTAAGTGGTTCAATGGATTTATTTTAACAAAGCAATGTATCACATGTCATTTCAAATAATACAATTAGAATAGTATAAGTTGTCATTGTGACAAGCAGCGTAAGAGCTTCAGACAAAGAAGACCTCCCACTGAGTTACGAGGTACAGAAAGGATCTCTTGCTTTGTAAACTCCTTCTCAGAGATAAACCTAGGTGGGACTGGCATTTTATAGAATGAAGTGATTGGTGTCAGTCATATGCATTTTTTAGACTGCATGTTGTCAAAGTTAATCAGCCAAATGTGCTTTGTGCTGAAAAAGTTGCTAGAAATGCTGTAATTTGTTCTGCTCGACACTTCTGACTCTCAGTTTGGTATCAGGGTCTTCACAACCTTACTGCTCCCAGTCTCAGTCAGGGAGAATCTGTCTTGCATGTCCCCATGATGTGTTTGATACTTTGGTCAAGCTGATCTCTGCATTTTTCAGCACAAAGAAGAGAAGACCCTTCTTGTCTTGATCCTATCATTAATCTTGTTGTGGGTTAGAGGGAAAAGCTCAGGACTTTGGAAATTTTATCCATTTGGTTTGCACATTTGGGCAGCCGGTGTCGGTATGGACAGCTCTCGCCCCACTCCCGCTCCTGGCCCCAGCAATCATGGTGCAGCCCAGCTCGGCAGCTGCAGTGCTGGGGCTGTGAGTGGGCACTGTACCGTCAGGGGCAGCCAAGCGGCATGGAGTGGGTGGGAGTGTGTGGCTGCCCAGCATGCACTGCCCCATTGGCTCTAGGGTGGTAGCAGCAGCATGGCAGCGCCGGCTGGCCTGAGCATGATGTGGTGGTCACGGGGTGGTGCAGGTGGCAACGGCAGCCATGTTCCCAGTGGCATGGTGTGGCTTGTGAGGTTATCTTCTGTCTTCTCCACAGAAACCACTGGGTTCTCTTCTGCTGGCCCAGCTGGAGGGAGTTCTGAGTGCAGCACGGGTTGGTGGGAAAGGAAAAATGGAAACAGAAAGGAAACAGGGCTTAAAAATCAGCACGCGGGGCAGTTCACTCTCTTTTGTGATGCAACCAGGCTCAGAGGCAGTCACTGTGATAGCTCCCAATGGCAAGAGTGGCCACATGTAGTTCAGCAGCAGCAGCAGCTCAGCAGCACATCTCATCCCATCTCATACTGTCCTCCTAACAACAGCAACAGCAGAGCAAGCAAACCTGTTTTTCCTTTTTTTCTTTTTTTTTGTGTATGCTTTGTTTTCTTTGGGGAGGAATTTCCCCTGTGTTGTGGGTTATACATATACTCATTCATATCTGCATATGTATATGTGTGTATATATATATAAATATATATTATTTCTCTCTCTATGCTGCCTAGGGTTTTCATGTACAGGAATCCCTCACTTATTCATGCATGAAGTTTCGCGGCTTCCCCTCTTCGCAGGTGTTTTTCCAGCGAAGATACAATAGAGTTCCCTCAATTCTTCACGGTGTTTTTCCATGTGCACATGGGCAGAGTGCCTCTGCCATACTGGGGCTGGGGCTCCCATGCCCCACAGGGTGGGACAGGTACATCCCACAGGGTGGGGCTCTGGCAGGTGTTGCTTGTTCACAGACCAGCATTTATCTTGTAAACAAGACAAATTTTGACCCTAGCTGAGGCAGAGTCCTTTATCAGTCATAAATAATTTTTCCTCTAATTTCTTTGCATCTTAAGCTTTTACTTACATTACCTCCTAAGTCAACATATGAAGGGTCTGTCACATTTATGACATTGATTGTTTTTAAATTAAATGCAGCAGATGAAGTTTGATGGGAAACAATTTTTGAATCTAAAAAACAAGAATTAAACTTGTGTAAAAATCAGCATTAACACTCCACAGCTGAATACAGTGAGACAAAATTATCTTTTCTAATGGCCAGAGGTTACACCCTGTTCTTCACTAGAATAATCATGTAATGGTTTTCCAGATAATAGTAACCAGGGGGATCCCGAGGAGAAGAAAATCATAGACTGTGATTTAACCTATGCTGTAGTAGTCCAGAAAGGAGCACTTCTGCTAATGTGATCTTTTTGAGACCACATATTGCATTAAAGTGTGGAGAACCAAAGTGAATTAGAATGCTTGGTAAAGTTACTCCAATATTTATGAAATGTTTAATATAGTAAAGCTAAGTTATGTGCTAAATCTCATTTCACCATACCTACAAAGTCAGTAAAGCACTCTAACATGTCCAGACACCTTCTCAATACACCTTACACTTTGGGTGACTTTAAGCATGATATAGATAGAAATAAGATTACTCATGTTCTTATAGCTGAGAATATACCTATGTAAGGAGTGAGGAGTCTTTCATAATGTTATATTTATGAAAGGTTAGAAAAATATGTTTCTTTAAAGAAGAATTCATTCAATAAAAGAAAGCACACCTTTAATTAAAGTATGACAGTCTCAATATCTGTAATTGATTTTTTTTTTTAAATCCACTTTAGTAGTGGTGAGTGTCCCCACCTCTCACTTGGGAGACCGGAGTTCAATTCCCCACTGGGGAGACAATGGTGCCATTTAAGAGTTGGATACGATGATCCTTGTGGGTCCCTTCCAAGTCTAAATATTCTGTGATTGTGTGATCTTGTGTTTAAACACAAACAGTGGTATAATATGCAATGGCTCACAGTTTTGAAGACTTCTAACAATCCTCCAAAATAGAAAGGTAAGATTAAACTAAAGTGATTATATAAATATCATAAATTCATTATAGTTAACGCTCTGGGATGCGCTCTCGGTCTCTGTACGGGTGTCAGATGGTGAGTTGGACTAGATGATCCTTGTGGGTCCCTTCCAACTCATAATATTCTGTGATTCTGTGATTATCTTTGTCTGCTTGCTAGATTAACATTAATTTAACCTCAATTTTTCTCCAGTATAAGGTGATACAAATGATTGCTTTTCTCTTAGAGCATATTTTTTTCTCATTGGTTGCTACCCTTAACAAAAGAACACTCCTCTCTAGCATATAGATTAAACTATTTTTAGTCTCAACATAAATAAAAGTCTAGAAGATGTCAGATGAAAATCTTAGTTATTTCCTAAAGGTGCAGGTGTTAGAAGTGGTGTAATGAAATAGAGACAGCTGCAGCCACAGGCGCTGGCCAACTGGAATATGTCTTCTGAGTGACATGGAGTACAACAAGACCTTACTATGTTTATTTCCAATAATGTTATCACTGTAGTTTTAAAAACAGCATAAATCACGAGACATGCTCACACAGTATAGCTGAAGTCACATTATCTTTATTATGTCTCTATATATTTTCCTCATTACGACCTGAAATATGTTGACATAACTGCTCATACTCATCTATAATGTAACTAATTATACCCTGCCAGTAAGAAAAATGACAACAAAAAGTATTGGAAGGGTGGAATTAATTAAATAACTTACCCATCAAATTATGACCAACTAGAGTCACTGAAACTTTAAAACCTCAGTTACAGGTGGATTTTAATAATTCTTAGTGAAACAAACAGAGAATAACAGACGGATCATTGTCACTTACATACCTTTTCTTAAAAAACATAAAATTACATTTTGAACTCTATTTTGGTTTATGCTCATGACACAATTTGTTAAGACTGCCACATAGGAGAAGGAGAATGAAACAAAAAGATTCACACTGCAGGTATTGAGTGCTCAAAATTTTGTTCTCTTTTCTAGGGACTTCAAGAAAGATATGGTTTTATTTTTATTAGAAAAAAAAAACAGTTTGTGATACATAAGAACACTTTAGCAAATAATGTCAAAGCAGCAATTATTTGAAAGATAAAAAACCTTTACAAAGTCTTGTCTTCTTTAATATTTATTGTTGTTGTTTTTGTATTGTAATTGCTACCCATTATGAAACATTTCTGCAGTTTCAATTTTGAACTCAGCCCTCTCGTGTGAAGAGAGAAGACCAAATTTTTGAGACGATGAATGTTCACCTTAACACTGCTGGTTAATCTGAATGGTCATAACTTCAAATAGTTAAAGCAGGACTTTTCAAAATACTTAATATTCGTCTGCTATTTACCTAAATCTATTTGTCAAGGAAGAAGTTTATGTTTAGCCATTCACTTTCTACCTTTTTTTTCCTACCAGATAAGCGACACAGAAATTGGTAAAATATGTTCAGGGGGCATACTTTTGCGACGGAGATACAGTTGCTGTTACTAAACCCATCTTCACAACATATCAACCCACATTTATATTTACACCTCAATTCTTAGGTAAATGTGATGGAACAGCTAAGAGAGTAGGTAGCCCCTTTCTATTCAGCTGCCATAGACAATATTGCAGATTTTATTTCTGTTGACGACTGCATAGGAGGGACTTATATTCCACTAACCTGACATTGCTGGTAGATTTCGAATTTTTACCTCACTGTGGGATGAAGGGAAAAGGAATTAAATGACTCACAAATTAGCGTGTGTGGTTTCTAAAATAGAAGGCAAAATAGTGGAGAACCAAATTAAAATTCTTGCAACTGCAGTTCCAGAGTAGAATGTATCACTGTGCAAATATCCTTGAATCTAAATGGAAATCTGCTGTAACTTTGCACCAGAATAAAATTTTTTGAAATACTGGTTTTCAACAAGGTTTGTGAACATTTATGCATATTTAAAACTGAGCTTCATTTACAACCAGAACAAAAGAATTGAAAGAAATGTGCAAAGCTACATGGCAATTTTCTACCTCTTACGAATACTCAGATTAGTTACTACCAGCAGTGACACCACATAAATCCTAAAAGTAACCAATGAGCCTTGTTTATATAAAGAATTGTAATTGTCACGTTGTCCAGACAGATGTTATAAAAATAAGATATAAAAGGAAGAACTCATACTGATGATTACCTAAAACTTCACAAATATCCCTTTTCAGCTTTTCAGAAGGCACCAACCTGAATTTCACAGAACTGACAGGATAAACAGTTGCCTACTTCCAATGTACACTTTAGTGAGATAAAAAAAAAAAAATGTTAAGCAATCCTACCATAGGTTTTTCATTGCACAGCGAGTCAGTTCCAGCCCCACATTTTAAGCCACAGAATTCATGGCTTGTCCCATTCCCTCATCTCATAGTTACAAAATCTTTCAGTAACAAAAGTCTTTTCAGTATTTTGATTTTTTTTTAATATATCATTATTCCATACTACAATTCTCAGCATAGAAGTGCAATATCTAAGTTTTATAAGAATAATTTGTAAAAAACCCAAAACCAAACCAACAACAACAAAAAAAACAGAACTAAAAAACAACCAACCAACAACAAAAAAAGCAAAACAAAACAAACTAAAACCAAACACACAGCAAGCACACAAATCTGACTAATTTCAGCAGTGCAGAGCTGCTGCATATTATAAGGGTAAAAACTGCTCCTTATATCAGAAAACGTAAAGAAATAAGCCTGTATTTTCTTTAACTGCTCCAGTAAAGGCAACTTTTCTCCTGTTTTTCAAGGAGAAATGCTGCATCTTTAAAGGGTATCAACTGATATATCAAATTTATCCCAGTCAATAGTCCTATTCTGAGCTCTTTCTACAGTCTCTTTTTCACTCTGGACTCAGAAGCTCCTATGTCCTGCAAATTCAAGGAGCATAAGAATTACTCATCTCCTCGAAGTATTTTCATTTTGACTTCTAAGTAAGTGCAATATCCAACTGTATTCAATGCTTGTCTAGCATATCCTGTCCAGAGTAACTATCCTATATCTAAGGGAAAAATGGCAATTTATGTCATCCAGACCTGTACTTTTGAAATCTTTATGGGCTAGTCATATGCTTAATTGTAAAAGAGCTGCAGATGCTGTTTTAACAACAGTAAGTTATTAAGCAGTAAGGATCACATTAAGGAAATGTCCATGGAGTCTATTAGGTGACTGAAAGTAATTGATGGTTTGATTTAGTTTAAAATGTCCACTTTTTTTCATTATTTATCTTTCCCATTCTATATGCATAATTTCACTAAGGTAATCATCATACAGTACATCTGGCATTTTGAGGGAATTAATTCCCAGAGCATTAGCTGAAATAATCAATCATATATCTGTTAAAATCACAGGACTCAACACTATGGGTTACAAAGTCCTACATGCTGTAATTTTCATTGTTCATACTCATACAGTCACACACAAAGCTGCACAATAATATTTAAATAGGTAAAACCCCCTTCTTTATATGTATGTGCCCATCTGAGGATGAAAATTATGTCATTAAATTTGATTATTGACTCCTTGGATGAACAAGAAATTTTTATTCCTATGCACATTACATTCTTTGAAATAATTATCACTCCAAGTGTAGAGAGCTGACAGTTGGTCCTTTCAGTAAGCACAGTAGCAGAATTTTCAGGCATTTAGGCTGAAATTTTTGTTGAATCTCCATATGCAGATACTATATTCGGGACATTCTGTAGGCAGAACTTGGCAAAGAGATTGGGTTAACTAATGTCAATTGCTTTGATTTTTTTGTTGTCTTCTCTGTTTTTTTACAAAATATGAGAAAGGAATTCTGCCAGTTAGAGAAATGGAAATGTGAAGTACTCACAAGCACACTATTTAAGCATAAATCTGCCTCATAAAGCCTACTGTGACAGGCTTCCAAGTCTACAGATGTCAGGGTCTCCAGGTCAAAAGACAGCAGTGACTGCCCCATGCAGTGGGTCACAAGGTTCCTAAAGCCAGAGAGACCTCTAAAGCCCATCCCTACCATTCCAAAGCCCCCTGCCAAGCCATCAGACTGTTGATCCTTTAGCTTGAAAAATAACTTGAGACATTTCTTACAGTACACTTCCCAGGAAATCAAGATTCCCTGCAGCTAAACACTCAGCAACTTGCCTCAGCTGGTCCATGTGCCTTATTTTAATGGATGAGGGGATAAGAAATAATTTTTGTATCAGGTTACCTGGGTAAATTACATCTTATCCAGGTCCAGAATCCTGTAGCCTTTTATTGTGTATATTAGGTAAACACATGAAAAATGGACAGAGTAATGTAGAATGAGTACACACATAAGTAGTACCAAACTTTGACGAAAGTATTTCTTTCTCCTATGAAGATACTTGGGCTTAGTAGACATTTTTTCATCTGGTTTTCTGGTAAATGACTTCCAATTAGAATAGCGTAGATATTTTTATTCATTCACATAATGTAATTTCATAAACCTCTTGGCTAGCTTTTCTTTACTCTTCACTGTATTTCCATACGGAAACCTGTTTTAGAGAATCAAAACTTAAAACAGTCCTGAAGGAAGCAATGTGGGTGAGCAATCTGCCCTTGAGCTACATTGGATTGTAACACTTCTGCTTAGAAAAAACTAATTTCCTCTTCTGATTGCCACTTTATCCAGCTTTTTTGTGCCACGTTCTTAGGACTGTTGTATAGCAGGTTATTTTATATGTATTTGAATGCCTATTAAATATTAGAAGCGGTTTTAAAAAGTATTCTGTAGAAAAACTAGTCAGTTTTTTTGGTTTGTAGTATATACATATTTGTATGTGTTCCTCCTCTGAAGAGCACTGAAGTGTGTATGCATGACCACATGCATGTAACAACTGGAATGATTTTCATCATTAATTACACCTCTAAATTCAGAGATGCCTGGAGGACAACAGGAATTAGAAAAAAATAGATTAAAAGAATAAAGGAAAACACCAGTGTGAAAGATGTTTTTCTCACTCATTTTCTATGCTTAAGAGCTGTAATTTCTTCCCTGATGATATAAAGGATACATGCAGGAAAAAAGAATATGCGCACAGTAGGAGAGGAGGGTCTTGAGGTAATTACAAACATAGTCATAACCAGCATCTCTGTGACGCAGGATGATCCATCATGTCAGTCTGCAGGGGCAGTGCTGGGTGTCCCTCCTTGGCAAGAGAGGACAAACTAGGCAAAAAGCTGTAACTGGGCTGCTAAGGACTGCCTCCTGTCTACATAGATTCAGACTGCTTTGGAGTAGCTGCAGAGGTGCAGAACAGCATCAGAATGTAACCTACAAATAAATATCATAATCCAGTACTCAAAATTGTTCTCTCCTTTATTTCTTTAAAAGTTTAGATACACAAGTGTGGCTCAAGCCATGAAACAGATCCCTTAGATAAGTACGAAATGGATGGTGGGTAAGGCAAAAGCAGTCCTTTGTTGAATGGTACATTTTTATTGTTGACAAACTGCAGAGTCACATACATGAACAAGATTTTCAGAGAGAACTTTAATAGTGGAAGGCATCAAAGAATTATATATTCAGAAATAAAATATCAACACCCAAAGCCAAATTGAAAAGAGAGCATAGAGTGAGCGAAAAGTGACGTGGTATAAACTCCCAGAGAACGCAACTGCTTTTGAATTTTAAAAGGAGAGTAAGAGAGACTAGGCCCGAGAATTGCAATAATAAGATACATGGTCATGAAAAATAAAAATCACATCCAATAACTATTTTAAAAGAAGAAGCAATCACAAGCTATTTTAACCACTTTCAAAGCAGTTTTTCAGAGAAATCTTTATGATAACATGATTTTTGGTTAGTGTGTTTTTTTTTCTTTCTTGGGGCATGTGTATGGCTTAAAGGGAAATCAGAGTTTGCAGAATGATAAATAAATATTTTTTGTTTAATAAAAGAATGCTCTATAACCTCTGACCACCATGACACTTCTTAAAATTCACAGAATTCACAGAATATTCTGAGTTGGAAGGGACCCATAAGGATCATCTAGTCCAACTCACCATCTAACGCCCGTACAGTGACCAAACGCACATCCTGGCGGTAAACACAAACCTAGTTCCCTCACAGTCTAACAGGATCATCCAGCTAGACCATGTCACTAAGCTCCTCATCGAGTCTTCTCTTAAACACCTCCAGGGACGGCGACTCCACCACCTCCCTGGGCAGCCCATTCCAATATGCAATCACTCTCTCTGTGAAAAACCGCTTCCTAACATTAAGTTTAAACCTCTCCTGGCATAGCTTTGAGGCCGTGCCCTCTCGTTCACATTAATTATAAAATGTTCACATTAATTATAAAAACTTAACAGAACTCCATGAAATCCCAAGCAAACTTCTTTTTTTTTTCTTTTTCAAAAGAATAGTTTCAAACTCATTTTGTTCAAATTCAGTTTTCTACAGTTGTGATGCAGGTACTATCAATAATGTTCCTGTCATCTGTCAAAAATTCTATGCCCTTCAAAAATGAGAACAGAGAAAACCTCCATTCTGGTTTTCCAGTAGCTAACCCTGCTTTCCACAAATAGCACCATCTTTAACAATGCTTACATGAAGTTGCACATATGTCACACAATATTTAAAGAATATTATTGGGGTAAGGTATTCATATGTTTAAAGACAGTGGTACATTACTGAATAAATGCTTCTCGTTAGATTGTATTGTCACTATTCTTTTTATTCTGTCACTCTGAAAAATAAAACTCTCTCACTAGCACAAATATCCTTCTAGGTTATGGAAGGTATTTTCAGTGGAGAATAACACTAGTATGTTTATCAGTACAGTATCTCTGTTAATTGAAATACATTAATCTCTTCTAAATTTCAGGAGAGTTAAATAAAACATCATGGTCTTTTCTGTCACAAAGTTGGATTTTTCTCAATGCTCTCTTTAGTTATTCACTACTTCTGGATTGAATCTTCCTTTACGTTGCAGGAAGAATTTGCTGATTACTTTCACGTTTATACAAACTCTTCCTGAGAAGGAGCAGCCCTTTATATTCTTGTGAGTGGTTTTGCATTGAACCTGTTTGCTAGTGTTCTCTGCTGCTGCTTCTCCCTCATTCTCTTCTGGTTTCAGGAGATTCCCAACAAAGTGGGGGAAAAAATTAAATGCTTACATTTTTTTTTGTTTGTTTCTTTGCTTTTATTCATTTAGTCACTGTTCAAATTCCATGCCTTACAGATAAGTGAGAAAGATCTTTAATATATAGCATTCCAACATATGGGTTTGATGTGGTTTTTTTGCAAGTATTAGCAATTAGATAAAATCTGGTGTATTACAAACCCAAAAATAATTATTCAGGAACACAGTTTATAAGGGAGGTATTCAGACAGAATAAGGAAGCCAGACTCAAACCTGCATTAATATGGGGTATGGTTTAGAGTTTGGTTTTGAGGCAAAATTAAGGTTAGGATGTAGAACTGTCCTCATATATAACAGTGAAAAACTCACAAGCAATTTCTTCCTTCTTGGAGCACAACCTAATGAAAACAAGGTTTGATTGTGTCTAAATTCGAGCTATAAAAGATCCATCCAAATTTTGCATTTGGTCCAGGAACAAAACCACAGTGGTGGGTTTAGAACAAAGTGTTCACATCTGATCCTTCTTCCTTGATATTGGAAAGATCTGAAGTTCTGCATTTGGCTCATCTATACTCAGGAATGACAGTAAACCTTGCCAGTTGTAAGACAAGTTTCTCCTTAGCCCACTTCGTTTTACTTCATATCCAGGAAATTAAAATCACTAAGAAACAGGAAAGATTCTTAAGTGAAAAATATTAGTCATGGAAAGATCCTGGCAGAAAGGATCATTTACCATCCTTGTCATCATTTACAGAAAACGACAGCAGTTTTACCACCACCCGAGTCTTTGGTAAACTTTTATCACATCAAATTCTCAAAAGTGAAGCGGCAAAAGAATCTCTAAGGAGTCTCTCTTTATACAGACAAAAAAAATCACAAATATTTAATATGTTTAATTTTTTTAGCAAAGACTTTTTATCTCCTATTTTGTAACCTATTCATCTATATAAATTGCTTTCAACTAAAGAGATTATTTTTTCTTATCTATATACATCATAATTGTCCTGATATTTGTTTCAGGTAATTAAGGGAAAACTAGTGTTATAGGCCTCAGTACTAAGTCCAGATTCTGGTTTTGCCAGAGACTTTTTTTACTTTGTAACCTGCAGCAAAATACCTAGTTCCTCTCTTGCTGCAAGCTTATATTCCATTCACCTTAAATTTTTTTGTTATCCACTTTATAATTCCAGTCCAAGATGTTTTCTAGGATAAGTAAATATTTTCAGTGAGTATTTTTCTGAGATAGCTGAAGTATGGAATATAATTTCTTCTTAAAACCAGGAATTTTTTGCAGTTCAACACACTCTTTGGTTGAGGCTTGGAATAAGGTTAACATCTCTACTTACGAAGGAATTTCAGTCACGGTCTACCACATATTGATTAAATACTCTGTTCAATGGGATACCCCAGGCACCCTTAGACTTCACAAAAGTTGGATGTTTTTTGTCTCTGCACTGCCTCATTGAAATCTGCTCAGACCTCCCACTCTGGTCTCTTACCACCTCTACTGAACTTCCTTGTGGCAGACAGTTCTTTTGTGAGAATTATACCCACCTTCCATGTGGGAACTGTCCACCCACTTCCTGTTATTCTTTCATGCTCTGTTCTGAATTCAGATGCCTCATGCAAACTGCCTTGCCATCCCCATTGTCCAGTTTATCCTGACTTCACTGGTTCTTGGACCAATATATCTAGAGAGGTGCAACCACCCTTCAAGTCTTTATTTCATTTCAGTTTATTTTTTACAGCTGTGCAGTTTTTCTCTCTGGATCCCATTTCTTGCAAAGACAACCTAACATTTCGTCCATTCACCATTTTAGTACCTCATCTTAAGGTCTTTCTCTCTTGTACAGGCCTTAGACACCCATAATAGTTCTGAATGGCTCATGTCCCAGATGTGTATGAAGAAACCAGATTTTCCCTCCACACTGCAAAAGAATAGGAAAACAATATTTTTCCTATCATTTCAAGCATATGTGACTGCTCACGAAAATTCAGGAAACTCTTGGTCATCATCCCTAGGGTGAAAGACAGACATACTGAAAAGTGTTAAAATAACGAAGTTAAAATCACAAAGTTAAAATTAATTTAGTTTTAATTTGGGCATCCAAATTTAGTAAGTTCTCTCACACATTCATACAAACTACTGTCTCAGTCTAAAACAGATGACTGCTTTACCCAGTAGTAGATCCTCATTACCAATCACAAGGATACAGGAATATTACATAGCAAAGATCATATTTTTTCAAATAAATGTGCTTATTTAACAATTGAGGTTGGGAGTGGTGTAAGGGGAAGGAATTTAACCATACTTGTAAGAAGTAATATTTTACTCCAACGTGATTATTAGAAATAAATAAAGGTGGGTTTGTTGTTTTGATGTTTTTTCATCCCATAAAAATCGTCTTAGTCAAGAATTTTTAGTTCATGTGTTGAAACTGGAAGAGTCATCTGCAAGCTGCCCTTTCTGTTGGAAAGTCATAAACCCCATACCAAGTAGTGGTAGCAGACCTGCTTAGGAAACATTTGTTGTTGTACAACAGATGAAGCTATAGCTCAGTGAAATACATTCGGAAAGTTGGGGTATTACAGAATCACAGAATCACAGAATACTGTGAGTTGGAAGGGACCCACAAGGATCATCTAGTCCAACTGACCATCTAACACCCGTACAGAGATCGAATGCACACCCCAGAGTGGTGAACACAAACCTAGTTCCCTCACAGGCNCTAAGTCTCTCTCCACTTCACTACTCTCAAGCCACTCTTCCCCCAGCCGATATTGACTTGTTCTTTTTGACTACCTCCAGCTAACAGATTTCCCAGCATTTAATGACAACAGGATAGCCTTTGTGATGAGCTGTCAAAAAAAGTTCTGGACAAGACAGTAAATTTAGACAACTCTTTATATACAAAAATTATATACTGGGTCACTGGAGCAATTTTTATTTCCATGTGGAACAAAATACATGTGTGAGTGCACACAAAGGGCATGAATTTTGGAGGAAAACAAAAAACAATAAAACAACAACTTGAATTTTATGCAAGTATATCTTTAGAGTCTTCCAATGTAAAATAAGTCTTTGTATGTTTAAGGTTTAAATTTTAACATAATTAATGGCATTGTTGCAACCACTTTTGCTTTCAAGACAAATCAGTAACTATTGAAGTGTTTGCAATCCTGATACTAAATTTTGCCATCAACGTGAGTTTTCAGGGACTTGATCCTGAAATCTCTATCACAAAATTGTACTGAGATTATCTACCTTGATTAAGATAATTTCTGAAGTCTCTATCAAAGTATTGTGCTGGGTTTACCTAACTGGATAATTTAGTGCACATATGTTTGAGAAATCACATTTCACATTTGTCCTGGTTTGGACACTGATGGGTTTACTTTCAAAGAAAAATGGACAAGAGATTGTTAGAGAAATACCAACTTTATTGAAAGAAATATATATATAGAAATGTATAAAAAGTTATGTGGATGAATCAAACTGACACTGGCAAATAACAGAAACCACCCCCAAAACCACCCACACAAACAGAGTACCCCTCAGATAACTGAATGCTGGGGCAGTGGAACACAAGCTGCCCTTCCGAAACAGTAGGGAGTGGCTGCTGTCCCTTCTCAGGGACAGGGTTTTTTTCAGGGAAGGGAAAACGAAAGAGCCGGCTGACAGACAAACTCATGAAAATATTGGTAGAAGTCTGAATCCAGGTCCAAAAGTCCTCAGCAGCAGCCGGGCAGGAAAACACAGGGAAACAGCAACCGAGGCAAGGAAAGCAGGAATCCGATGCAAAGTCAGGGGTCCG
>WEKX01006994.1:7948-19466 GCA_013390025.1 Pitta sordida
TTTGTTTCCCATTCCTTGCAAGACAATTTAAAAGGGGTGTCCTTAAGTATACTTCAGCAAAACTTTTGGTGGCAAAACAGATATGGAGTCCTTGTAATTATAAATAAGGTTTCTCCAAACCTGAGACCTTGAATGAGATCTGCAGCTACATATCATACTCAAGATGATTGGTTTCCATTCAGAACACCTGTTACAAAACTTCTGTAACATAATATTAAATCCATGTAGTTTCTGTGTAGTCATCAGTCCTAGTTGTTCTGATAGTCCTCTAAAATTCTTTCTTAGTCCAGCTGTTTGATTGAGTGTGTATATCGTGCCTGACATCCACAAGCTTACACAGTGTAGAGCAGGAAATCAGTATTTGAAGATATTTGCTTTTAATTTTCTGCAATTATTGTGTGTGCATGGTGTTGTTTCATTTCATATGGATTGGAATTTGAGGTTTTGGACATTTATTTTTTGATAACCCCTTATACTTTAAAAAACCCGACTGAAACACCTTCTGCAATGGACCAAACCATAAATTTAATCGCTCCATATATCTATTGTTTCGGTTATTACTCCACATAATATTTCAATTAAAATGTCCCCTCAGACTGCTTCAGTCTAACTGATCTCAAGCTCCTGTGCCTTCCGTAGTCTTCTTGAGTTGAAAAATAACAAACAAGTGTAAATGACATTTACAGCTCTTAATTGGTGTCATTAGCAGTTCTTATTATTCAGCAGGACAAGCAGTGGCCTTTTATTGAGAATTCAGTGATGCACATCTGCTCTGAACTCACCCGACTTAGAGACAAGTAATAAAACAGCTGAGTGAATAACTTAGGGCCATATCCATCATTAAAGAGTGCTTAGAGAATTATTCATTTTTTTCTTAAAAAGGACCATGATCATAGAAGAGTTAATGTTTCTTTAATAGAAGTAAATCTTGATATAATGTTAATATATTAAGTCATTAATAATTATTAAATTTGTGTTTTTTCTTATTGATACTGTTAATTGCTTGTATTGGGTCTGTCTGAGCCCACNGTAAGTACTAAGAAGTTGTTGATATCAGTAAGATATAAGACTAAAGAGTTTTTTGATCCCCCAAGTAAGTACTGCAGAATACTTAAGCTTGATGTTTGAGATACATCAAGTTCAAAATTTCAGTCTTTGTTTAGAAATCCACACTGTAGCACAAGGATGCATATAACTAACCCATCTTTCAGTAGCATGGTTAGTGAGGTCCATTGGGCTTCAGTGGAATTCATAAAGTTAGGAAAGTCTAATCTAAAATTTTTCAATGTAGGAGTCGTGTAGCTGGTCTCCACAGTCTTTTGTCAGATACTACTGGGGGGCAACAGATAGCATTCAGCTTTGGATGCTTTCTTAAGCTTCTCCAGATAACCTCATGGAATTACCTCATGGACATATTTAGGGAACTTGCACAGTCTTGGTCAACTAAGGGAACATTCATAAGCCCAGGCTTATGAATTAAAAATGTAAATGAGTTCAAGATACTTATACTAATATGGGCAAAAAGGTAGGTCTGATGAAATATACTCCTGATTTACTTTTGGGTATGAAAGGGTAGGAAGAGGTTTTTCACAGAGAGAGTGATCACTCACTGGAATGATCTGCCCAGTAAGGTGGTGGAGTCATCATCCCTCGAGGTGTTTAAGAGAAGACTTGATGAGGAGCTCAGTGACATGGTCTAGTTGGTGGGGAGTTGGACTAAATGATCCTGAGGGACCCTTCCCGCTCAGAATAACCTGTAAACCTGTGTGCTCCTCAGATTTCATCAGCTTTTAATGTCTATAATTAGATTTCTTTTTTAACAAAAAGCTCAAGAATGAGCAGTAGATATGAGACATTTCTCTCAAACTAGATCATAATGTCTTTCCCACAGCTCTAAAATCAGTGTCTCATTTCACCCTGTGCATTTCCTTCTGTAGTGTCTCAGCTTTATGCACTGTTTTCTCACTAGCTGATTTTTCCGATGCATGATACATTACCTAAATTATTAGTTATGCATTTTATTAAGAGACAACCTCTAAAACCTTTGTGTAGCTAATCCATACCCTGGTAGTGGGGTTCAGATAAATAGAATGTGCAGGAAAAAATCTCAAAACTGATGTACTCCTCTGAAAACAAGTGAAGAAAATGATTTTTTTTTTCAATCTACATAACACAATAGTCTAAGCAACTACATCTAGATGTGAATAAAAATTAACTGCGAAAGACTCCCCAAACCCCTGCCAGATATCTTAAGAAAAGTTGTCTCATCTCTTTGGATCTATACACTGTAGCAGACAAATTACTTCCTAACCGTTCATTACTGTGTTAACTCTCAGGGTGCTAACTATTGTTCCATTTGAAAAATCCATGTCGAGAACCCAGCTCAAAAAAAAGTCTGAGAGTTCTGCAACGAAAAGGAAACATTTGCTAAGCAGAACTGCTTTGTGACTCTCATATTACTTACTGAGAAAAATCCTCCTCTGGTGCAGCTAATTTGTAGTAATGTCAGGCTGGGATTTTCAAAGGTGCCTAAAGAAGTTAAATGACTGGCTCCTATTGACTTTGCAGCTACAGTCCTGATCAGACCTTTTATACTGCTTTCACTTTAATGAAGGGAAGAGAGAAAGGAAAGGACTGGCTAATAGACGGAACAGGAGATTTACTTTTCTTGGAACTCTGCACAAAGAATTTTCTCAAGGGATCAAGGAATGTATTATTATTTAACAGCAACAATAATGATAGCAACTTATACTCTATAGAAGTACACTCAAGATACCTCACAGAAAATCAGTTATCTCAGTTTTTAGGTAAAAATATATGATCTGAATCAACAAAGCTTTGTGAGTGCTGTAGAGTTGCCCCACTCTGTGCACATACCAGGAGCACATAAAATGCAAAATTGCAGCACCAAAATTTAGCTGCAGGTAACATTTTTCAGGCATTGATGCCCTTGGTCAAGGTTACTCAAAGTTGTATGACACATTCATAATGAAATGATGAATCTGACTGGGTCTGAAACCGGAATCCAACTAGCTTTTATCTTTGGGGACCCTGATGATAAAACAAGACTATCCATGCACTTGGCATCAGGCTACCACATGGCTTGTACTCAGTTAAACATCATATTGATCTATTTTTAACCTCATAAATAAGATGTGTTAGAATTCACAGTTATTTTTTGAAGCATGATGAATTTATAACAAAACTATATGAAAAACAAAAAGAGGAAAAGAAATTGAATTTTAGATTGCTTCAAACCTTAACTTAAACTCATTAGAAAACAAAAAGAAAATGTTATTGTTATCAATTTATGGAAATAAAATCTATTTTTTTATTTTGAGCTGGTATGAACTTTTTTATTTTAAGAAAGAAAAGCAAAGACAGTACAGTGAATCCCTGGCACATTGTGACTTCTGCATTATGAGCCTGCCCATTTGCGAAGCAATTTTCTCACAGTCCAGCTTCCGGGATTTGTGACTTTCCACAGCTTACACATGTGCAGTGCTTCTGCTTTGCCAAGGGGCAGTGCTGGCTCTCCCTGTGAGGCAGGACAGGTCTGCCCCAGGCCTGCCCCCCGGGGAGGGCACACTGGGAGGGCGCACAGTTTCTCTGGCTCAGCAGGGAAGGCATTGTAGTCTGTGCCCGGGGACTGCTGGCCAGCGCACCTGGTGATGACGTAGCCACAGGGAAACTGCCCCACGGAAGTGAGGCAAGCGCTGGGTGCTGGGATGGGGCAGCGGTGGGATGTTCCCACACCGCTGCCACTGCGCCAGGAGGAGGCTTCTGTTCTCCCGCCCCCTGGGACCGCAGGGGTGGTGCTGCCTCTCCTGGCACCGGTGGATGTTAAAGGGAAAGAAACTCTGATACAGATGCCCCCGCCCCGCCATATTGTGGCACAGGGTGTCACAATATTGTGGCACAGGGTGTCACAATGTTGCAAACTTAAGGTTTTTCAGGCTCCAAGAATGCTGAACAGAGCTCAAGGACACCCCTTCACCGCCACAGAGGCAGGGTGAGTGCGCACAGGCCAGTGTGGGGCCCCTGGGGCCGGTGCGAGCACCAAGGCTGGGCCAGACCACTGGGGGGGCGGGAGCAGCGGCGTGGGGTTTGGGCTGTGAGCACACATGGTCTGAGAAATGATTCCCTGTGCTCGCCTGTGCGAAGAGAGACCATGGGAAGGAGCAGAAAATTGTCCGCAGTGCTCCAGAGTGCCATGAGGTTAAGCAATGGGCATGGCCTGCATGCATATTAACGACCAGCACTTCTTTGCGAGTTTAGCGTTTCGCGAGGCCTGTAGCCTGTCCCATTCCTTGTGAACGAAGGGGCATAACTGTATTTGTAAGTTATGTGGCTGCAAATAGGTCCTATTTTGAAGACAATATTTTGAGACCATGAATAAACCAACAATTGTAGATCTTTTTGAAAACAAATTCTTTTTTCTCTGGTGACTTGAAAGGACACAAATTTACTCTGAAGAATACATTTTTGTAACATTATTATTCCTCTGCTTTCTCCTGATTTTAATGAAGGAATCAAACTTAATTTTGTAGTTTGGTTTTTATTAATCTTATGGCATCAGATCAATAACAAGTTAAAAGTCTACTCATCAAAGGATGTAGTTAATGGAGAAGGACAGGTATATCTGGAGAGCAATTCCATTTTTATCTGGGCTACTCATCTAGCTCTGTTTGCTTTTAGTAGATGCAAAGTTTTAGCAAAACTTCTTAATCTCAAGATATTGCAGAAGGTTTCTATTCCTTATACAAAAATATTTCTTAACAATTTTCATATAATTTTTTTAAATAACTTTTTATTGTGTACTAAATAACTTGTATGACTGTTTTAAGAAAAAGCTTACTTAATTTTTTAAATGTCTTGTTGTTTTAGTGTGTATCCAACCATTTTTTCTTTTTGTGGACTTTATATATAATTTTTAAAGATATAGTTCCTTTTTCTCTTTGAATTTTCTTTTTTTTTAAAATAAAATTACATCCATAAAGACAAAGTTCACTTACCCTAACAGTGATGATCATGCCCATATGCAAACCATTAAAAAAATTAATCTTTTATGTTCTTAATAAACAGTTTATTTCCCTTGCTGATTCATACTCAAATAATTATTATCAAAATATTTTATTCCCAGATTTTCTCAACCATTAGGGGAAAAAGCACAGCACTGCTCCTCACTTACCTTTAAGTGGTAAGGTTAGTTGGATTAACTAGCCGTCCCAGAAACATCAGATTGAAGGAACTACAGCAGATTGTCTAGAAAAGTCCTTGTCCAAAGGCAGGAACAACAAAAAAAAAATAATGCAAGAAAGCATTCTTACTATTGGTGTACTTCCACATGGATTTACTGATGTTTAAATAAGGACCAAGGATCTGCTTCTAATCTCCTCAAAGCCACTAGTCGTGTAAGATGTTTTCCTCAACCTATTCTTTTTTTATCTTTCTTCTATTTCCCGCCCCCCCCCTCCCCCCCATGAAACTTATAGGAAATAGGTATCGTTGATCTGGCTACCCCTCTGTCAACTTAAATTAAACATGGCCAACTGGTTCATATGTTCCTAGGAGAAATAAAGATGGACATCTATAGAAAAATAGATTAATAAGAATGAAAATTAAAGAAGAGCAACTTTAAGAGGGTACGGCAGTAGTGAACATGTTTCTTTAATGACATTCTACTTTAATTATTTTCTTCTTTTTTCTTCCTTGTAAGTTAATTTTCTCCCCAACAAAAAATCAGGCAGAGCTGTATCCATTAGATAGCCAAATTCACACACAGAATCACAGACTACATCAGATTACATTTGGATATAGGAAAATGGTTGCGAGAAACACAACTTATCTAATATAAAATGTTTTATGTGATACCGTTCAAAGCAAATCAGAGATGAAGATTGGAAGAAAAAATAAAAATAAAAATAGATAGTGGTAAATGCTGAACAAACTGGACTCTTTTTCACTGCTTAGCATTAAGGTAACTTCCTCTACATTAATTTTAAAGAAAAAAACCCAAAAGAACAAACAAACAAACAAAACAAACAAAAAACAAAAAACAATTAATATTCTCAGTAAAGTATGGTTACCTATTCAACTGGTCAGAGTTCTACTGTACTGTATATATGCAGAGTGACAATATAAATAGAAAATGAACAAGCTTCCCACACTCTCTCTAATGAATTTTGTGACCCAAACAGAAAATGAAGGTAGAAAAGGCATCATTATCTGCATTTTATTGATGAGCATGGGTTATTAAGCAGCACAATTGCAGATGCAAGTCCATACCAAAACCAGACCCTCTGAGCAACTATCATCTGGTGTCTACCTAAAACACTTGAAATTTGTAAGTTGACATCAAAAATGTCATGAACTTCTAGTGAAAGGTCAGAAGTTAATGCTTATCGTAGCCCACTAAGTGCTGTAACCACTTAAGCATCTGAATATCGGGTGGTTTCCACATTCCTGCTGATTACAGGGTTATTATTCCTTGAGTGGTTAACAAAGGGTGATCTTGCAAACGGTCCCTGCTGCTCTACCGGACGTTGTGTGCATGTATGTTTGTTCTCTATGTCCTTAGACAGCAACAAAGCAATTCTATTGCAGTTGGAACTGGTTCAGAAGCCATTATCACCAATATGAGGATCTACTCAGATGGCTAAATTTACTATTAACAGCACAACAGAGATTGAAGCAGCCTCAACAGTAATTCTACATGGCAAACAGCATCAGAGGTAACACAACTACCACAGTTGTAAAAGTGATGAGCAAGGGATGCAAATGACAGTAGGAGATATCATTACTGTAGCTTGATCAGATGTGACTGAAGATGTAATGGTATGATCTCTTTGTTACAATGAACGGTACAAAGACACTTGAAAACAGGTGTCTTTTCAGTCCATTTTTTCCTTTCTTTTCCTTTTCTACAATGTTAAAGGAAGCAGCTGGTAGCCCAGCTCTGGAAGCAGATTTGATTCTGCTGGGACAACCACTTGATTCGACTTTTTGTGTTAATTGTCAAAGAGCTAGGAGCCCTTACTACATTTTCTTCTCCAGGGACTACTGCCACGCACTTATGTAGCACACATGAAAGGTAAATTCTTCCAGAGAAAACACCCTGGTGTGTAACTGCTAATACAAAGTTGTCTGAAACAGTTACCATTTCAAAGTGTATAACAATATGTCATTTAAAATAGTATATATACTGCATATGAAAACAAGGTGTGAGGGGGAGGGTAGAATATAGAAAACCAAGAAATGATCCATTAAGGGTTCCGACTAGCAATTTTGTCACATCAGGATGAAATACTTCCCATTCAAATTATATTTTGGTCAGGTGAGAATACCTTTTAAATTATTAGGACTCAGTAATTTTGTATTCAAGAATTTCAAAGAGCTGCCTCAGGAGCTACACAAACTATTAAAGTAGATTTAATCCAGTGTTTAAAACTTCAGGACCTGCCAGAATTGTAATGAAAAAAATGCATAGTAACAAACTTTTATAGGAAGAATAAATAGGATAATCCAAGCAATTACAAGTTTCATTTATATTTAAAGCAAAATGATGGACCATTCGAGACAAGCCTGAATTAACAATGAATTAAAGGAAAGTAATGTATTAATGGCAGTGAATGTGCACAGGTTGGAAATAAATCTTGTCAAACCAGCTCATGTCAAAATTTTGATGAGAGGAGTGATCCAATTCGATAAAATATTTATGTTGAATAATAAGGTAACTCTTTTAAAGAAGTTGACTTGTATACAAGAAACTTAAAATAAAGCCAACATAATTGTTCTGCACATCACACTTGATTATTAAAGAAAATATTGAAACTATGCCCCAAAAATGTAATTATAAGATCAGGAATTAATACTAATAAGGTGGGTTTTGACTGGAGTCTTCCTTGGGTTGACTTTTTGACCCTATTCTAGTAAACATTTTATCAACAAGGTGGAAGAAACCATAAAAACATTTACCAATTAAGCTTGGAGTGGATACAAAAGCTAAAGACACGATAAATAATGAAGAATACAGGCCAGTGATTCACAGTGCTCTCAGCCTCCAATAATCTAGGGACAAGGATACTATTATACTCAGATATATGAACAAGTTATTCTGGTATCACACGTAACAAGTCAGCTGATTCATGAGAACTATCCATGGGAGTCGTCTACCCTGCAGAAAATCAAGGCTGTTCAAATTAGTTTAGCTCAGTGAAAAGCGGGCTAAGCAAACTCAGCTTATCTTGTGGTTAATCCAGATTTATTGTACACAATGGAGCAGAGAGTAGAGATCAGCTGACATGCAATAATAGGCTGGTGTTTAAGCCTAGTGTATATTTCCAGTGTGGTTAATAACAAGTAATATATTTAGGAGAAAATCATGTTTGTCACATTTATAAAGTGGGGAAATATTACAGTAAAAATATAAAAATAAAGATAATATTTCAGAGCTAATCTAGTGGACAAAAGAAAAGGAAAATTGGGTGTAAATTTAGAGTAGTCATGTTACATTTTTATGGTGAGAGTAATTAACAGTTAGAATGAGAAGATTTATTTTGGCTTCTCCATTACAGGAAATCTTTTCAGCAAGATTGGAATTTGTTGTTCTCTAAAACATTATTCTCTTCAAAGCATTGGAATTGACTTCAAGCAGGAATTGAAAATCCTGTGTTCTGTGTTATGAAGGCTCAACTAATACACAGAATCAGAGAATCACAGAAAATTATGAGTTGGAAGGGACCCACAAGGATCATCTAGTCCAACTCACCATCTAATACCCGTACAGCGACCGAGAGCACATCCCAGAGCGTAATACCAACCTAGATGCCTCACAGTCTAGCAGGCCATTCCGAGCCGGAAGGGGTCCAGGGTCATCCAGCCTAAATGTCCCTTGCCAGTGTCTGGGACAGCCCAGCAGAAGGAACCTTTAGTTCTGTGCGGCCCCACAAATCACAATGGCCCCTTGTCAACATGTCACCGGGTCCCTGTGTTCCTTTGACTCCATCAAACCCTCTACTGTCACAATGGCCCCTTGATTCCATGAGCAGCTGTATTATCACAGTGGCCCCTTGGCTCCATCATTTTCCTCCCTGTCCCAGGGTTCCTTTTGTTCCTCAGGTTTCCATTTGCTGACATGAGTTCCTGAGTGTCACAATGGCCCATTGCTTCCCAACAGTTCTGTGGTGCCCCAGATTTCCTTTAGCTCAATGAGGCCTCACAGGTCAGTATGGGCATTTGATCCTGTGAGGTTCTGCAGTGTCAGAGGGTCCATGTGGTTCCATGAGCTCCTCAGTGTCAAAATGACACCTTGATTCCCTGAGGTTCTGAAACCTCTCAGGTTTTTGTTTCATTCCATGAGGCCCCAAAAATCTCAATTGCCCCTTGATTCCAGCAAGTTTCAAAGGGCTTTTCCATGAGGCCTTTGTTTCCATGAGGCCCTGCAGTGTCACCATGGCTCCTTAATTCCATGAAATTCTGGAATCCCTTGGAGCTCCTTTTACTGCATTAGGGGCCACATGTCCCAGTGGCTCCTTGTTTCCCTGAGATTTCACACTGTCCCATGATTGCTGTGGTTCCATGAGGCTCTGCAGTGTCACAATTGGCCCTTTGATTCCATCAGCTTCCACAGTTTTACAAACGACCCTTCAATGTCATAATGCCCCAGAGTTTCAGAATGGACCATGATTCCACAGGGTTCCTGTGGAATTCCACCCTCCCTGCTCCAGCTCCATGCGGATCATTGAAGAGCTGCTGGGAGAAATTAGCTTGGCCTAGCCAACACTACGAATAAATCCTCTGGCTAATTTGCGTTCAGAAATATGACTCTGCATTTCTCCTCCATGAAAGGTCTCACTGTCTGGGCCTGGAGCGGGCTGTGGCAGGAGCATGTAGCAGATGAATGGATCATTACAGACACACAGAGAAATCCCAGTGCCACCATTACAGGTCTTTGTTAGAAAAGGAACTGCATAAAAAATTATATATTTTTTATCAGTGAAAGACAAATAATGACATGAAAATATCTTTACAGATGGATAGATACATGATCCGTTGCCATTGAAGAAAATAGAAGAAAAATTTTGAAGCAGTCTCAGACTTTTCTGTCAACTTCCATATGTTTCTTACCTTTCCAGTGGAATTCAGTTGTGTTCATCTGCATTCTTTGGGGAGGAGGGAAATAAAAAATTGCAATACATGTATTTTCTAATGTCTCTCTTACAAAAAATATTGTATTTTTTTTGTTTTTATAAAGTATATATGCATATAATTTATTAAAATAAAAACATAAAACTCCCCGCCTCTAAAAGTTGAAGAATATTTAATATGATAAGGAGGTTTTTTGTTTGATTTGATTTTGTAAAGAGTTTTTTGTTGTTTTTTCTTAAGAAAAACAAATATTTCTGCACCACCACTGACAAAATGCCCGACAGGTCTGTGACAGGATGTCACAAATCAACTTCCACAGCGAGGAATGGACTTATGAACCTATTAAACTCACAGTCTTTGGCTTTGAAGCAACAGTCATCATCATTAATTGTTATTATTGCACTCCTTGACATTTTCCAGGGAAAAAAATCGCACAGAGGATTCCATGAGAGCCATAACTGGTCACCTTAAGACAGAAGGGCCGCTTTCACTTTATTTAATTAAAATATTTCTAAAAAAAATGTGAAATGCAAGACCTGAAAGCAAATCAGACAGCCATTTTTCATTTGCCTGTATGTCTTGATGTGTCTTATCTTTTACATAAATTGTAACATATCTGAGACTATTTTTTTTTTTAATTTGTACAGACAGAGCAAGGAATTTGTCCTTGGCTGAGACTCTTAGACTGAACCACATAAGAAGGGTGGAATATATAGAATAAAAAACATGCACAACAAAGTTTTTCCATGGTTTTGAAATCTTGCTGGTTTGATTTTATTAAAATGTTTGATATTTTCAGGACATTTTCCAGAGATATTTCCAAGTTTCTTACATATAATACTGGACATGATATCTCAAAATCCATTTGTGTATTTCTGTTGATGTAATGTTAATATTCAGAATTCACGAATGTTAAAAAAATCATTGAAGTATAATGTATTTATTTCTCTTGATTTCTCTCTATTTCTGGAGGTGTGAGAATCTCAGAGTGATCTAAAAGCCTGTATATTTGTATTGAAGATCAAAATTTTCCATCTGGACTCTGTACCTTAATCAACAAAGAGAGCCTGGTAACTCCAGTGGACACATCACCTCCTCCTGCACCATGTACCTAGGCACTGTAAGATGAACCCCACTCTGAAGCAGACTCTTCATCTCCGTAGACTATAACTGACATTAAAAGCATAGATTAAATCAATAATTTGGTTGTTTAGATTTAGGTTTCCCTTTGCAATTTATATTTAGGCATTTTTTTCTTGAGACCTGTTTTCTGAAAATTATGTAACTATTCAAATAAGCTAGAAAATATTAATGAGTTTTTGATGTAAGATGTTTTCTACAGCTGTGTTCACAGGTCCACAGGTTATTC
>WEKX01007000.1:0-10451 GCA_013390025.1 Pitta sordida
CCCTTCCCTTCCCTTCCCTTCCCACCAAATCACATCCCCCCAGCCATTCCCTCCCAATCCAGCCTATCCTGTGCTTCCATAATTCCATGATTCCACAATCCCATGCTCTCTCTTCCCTTCCAGGGGATGGCCAGGTGGACTTTGATGAATTCATGACCATCCTGGGCCCCAAGCTGGTGTCGTCAGAAGGCCGCGATGGATTCCTTGGGAATACAATAGACAGCATATTCTGGCAGGTAAGTGGGAATTCCTTGAAAAGCAGCTTCAGCACCTTCCAGAATGGGATTCTGGAGTAGCACGGGATGTTTTGCCAAGTGGGAATTCTTGTGGAAAAGACACTTGGGGCTGTGCAAACCCACCTTGTGTTCCTGGAGGTCCCTGAGGAGGAAAAATCCTTCTCCAGGGATTAATAGAGCTGGACACACCAAATCACCCAGATATTGGGGCAGCTTCTTTGGGAACATTTTGGAATTTGGTTTTGGAAGAGAAAAATATGTTTCTCAATGAGTTCTGAGTTTTTGGAGGGACTTTTCTCCAACTGAGTCCCGTGGGGGAAGATGGGAAAAATCCTTCCCATGGGTTAATGGAGCTGGACATAGGAAAAATCAGCTCATTTTATTTTTTCTGGCAGGAAAAGCTCCAAATCTCTCCACAACTCCCTGCCAAAGAAAGGGATAAAAACTGAGGGGGGGGAGAAAAGTGGGATTTCATATTAATTTCCAGTTTTAAGTGCAAAGACCTTCAGGTTCAAGTGCCCAATAGTTAATACAGGATGTAACGTAAGGGATCTTCAGTCTCTGGGGAAAAAACCAACATGACCAGAAGGAATAATAACCTTGGATGAGAAGCTTTTAATTAAACTAAACCTCCGTGTCTTGGCTAAAATTCCTCTGGAAGTCAGAACATGTTGGAATGGTGAAACAAGGAGGCAGCAGCTGCAGCAGGAGCAGAATAAATTCCATCCCCAGCAGCTTTGATGGGATTATTTGAGAAAGTCAATATTTTGGAGGATGATCATCTCAGAAGCCACGAGCTGCCTGATTGGTGTTTTCCTTCTTATCCCTTTTCTGGGAGCACGTGGAAGTTGGAAAAAAACATTCCAGGCATTGCCTGGGCAGGGATATCTGGGAACTTTGTCCTGCAGGAGGGGATGGTGTTGGATCATCCCCTCGGACATGGAGACCATTCATGACATGAAATACCCCTCAGGATAATTCACTGCTGTTCCCTGGGTATTTTGGGGATAAATCCAGCTGCTTTGCAGGAGTGGGAAGAGCAAAATATCAAGGAAATTGGGAGATGCTGCTCAGAGTTCTCATTTCTCCTCTCGAGAGGTGTCATGGGAGATCACAGGGATGGGATGGGATAGGACATGGGAGAGCACAGGGATGGGATGGGATAGGACATGGGAGAGCACAGGGATGGGATGGGATGGGACAATGGATAGGGACATGTCTGGGATGGGACATGGAAGAGGGACATGTCAGGGATGAGCTATGGGAGAACAGAGGGATTCATCTCGGATGGGACACAGTGGAGGGACAGGGCTGGGATGGGACATGGGATAGGGATATATCTGGGATGGGACATAGTGGAGCCACCTAGGAACATGGGAGAGCAGAGGGACAGGACTGGGAAGGGAGAGCCAAGAGAGGCAGGACTGGGGTGGGACAAGGAACACAGTGGAGGAATGTCTGGGACGGGACACTGCAGAGGGACAGGACTGGGATGGGACATGGGAGAGCAGAGGGACATGTCTGGGAAGGGACACGGTGGAGGGACAGGACTGGAAAGGGACATGGGACACAGATAGGGCTGGGATGGGACATGGGAGAGTGAGGGACACGTCTGTGGTGTGACACAGTGGAGGGACATGTCTGGGAAGGGACACGGTGGTTTCCCCATCCCAGCCACTGCTCCCTCCGAGCTTCCCAGAGCAGAGCTGCCCATCCATAACCCCCTGTGTGCTGTCACTGGGAACCCAGGAGTGTCCCTGGGGGCACATCCCCCGTCTCGTGAGCTGGGCAATCAATTAGTGCTTTAATTGAGTGAAATGAAGGAGAAAATGTGGGGAAACCTCTGTGGCACTGGGAAAGAGAGGCTGGGAAATGGTGTGGGAGGGAGCAGGGATATGTCTGGGATGGGGGAAGTGGCTGGGGTGGGACACAGTGGAGCCACCTGGGAACATGGGAGAGCAGGGGGCCATATTCAGAACATATGGGAGATTTGAGGGACAGGACTAGGATGGGACACAGTGAACGGACATGTCTGGGCTGGGCCATGGGACATGCAGGAGAAATGAAGGAGTGAATGTGGTCCAACCTGTGTGGCACTGGGAGCTGGTGTGGGAGGGAGCCAGGCTGAGGGAGCCGGGCTGAGGGAGCAGGGCTGAGAGGACCCTGCTGGAGCCCCCAGCAGCACCTGCCGCTGGACAAGGACACTTTTCCTAGCGAGGGATTTTTCTTTGGGAAGTTCAGCAGAGAACCCAAAGCAATTCCTCCTCTGGGGACTTTCTCCTGTCCCCACAGAGGCATTCATTGGACAGTGGCAAATGAACAATTATTGGTGTCTCTCTGTTATTTCATGTGGAAACAGATCCACATCCCCCTCCCAAATCCCACTTTTATCTCTTTCTCTGGAGAAACCTCCTTTTCCCCTGGCACAAAATCCCCTCTCTCAAGTCCCCAGGATCAAATTTATCCCTCAGAACTGGAGTCACTGGAAAAAGTCGAGTTTTGGAAGCAGCTGGGACCCAAATGAGGAGAAAATCATTGTCCAACTGTGTTTTTAAGCTGAGTTACACATTTAAACCTTCAGAAACTCACTCCAGCTTTGCTTCCCAGCCTATTTAAGGCAGTCAGTTCATATCCAGAGTTTTCCTGCCTGCTGGAGAACAGTGGATGCTTCCCTGGCAGGAGACCATGGAGTTTTGTGGGCACTCATGGACTTAAACACAGCTCTGATGGTACAAAGGTTAATTTTTTAGGCCAGTTTATTTATAAACTCAATCTGTAGCTTTATGGGATTTTGGGGGTCTTTAAAACCATCCACCCACCTTCCAACCCAACCCATTCTGGAATTCTAGGATTTGGGTCAAAATCCATCCTTTCCCCCACATTCCTTGTCACATCTCAGCCCCATTCCCGCCTTTCCCTGCTGCCACACCTTTAAAAAAACCAGCACCAAAACTCTGCTCAACTCGTGGCTCAGAACCACTTGTGGGAATATTCCAAATACTTCTGGAGCTATTTTTCCTACTGACATTCCAAGGTGCAATATTCCAAGTGGAATAGATTATAATCATAGGCTCAGATGATGACAAAACCCTCCAGGAATTGCAGATCCGGCTTGGGATAGGTGCGGAAAACAGGGTTTTGTGAACTGTGTCAGATGTCGAAGGGAATGAGAACAAACCTTCATGTTGCGTTTGGAGCCTCCTGAGGCTTTGGAACTTTTTCCCAAGGTGAACTAGGTTGGAAAAGACCTCTGAGCTCTTGAGTCCAACCTGTGACCCACCTCGACTCAACCATGGCCAACTCAACTCAACTCAACTCAACTCAACCATGGTCCAGTCCTTCCTTCACCACCTCCGGGGGTTGTTCCTCCAAGACTTTGGCCAGTCCTACTTCAGCCCTCGATTTAGGGAATAAAGCCCAACTTCAGAGAAGGTGGAAAAGTTATATATATATATATATTTAATAGTTATATCATATCCAGTTCAGAAAGGGGCTGAACTGGTCCCAAATATCCACCCACAGCATCCTTTGGGATGGGAGAGAAGGTTTGCTGCTCACCCCAAGGCAAAATGTGGGGTCGTGGTCTCAACGTGCAGAGATTTAGATTTGGGATTTGGTTTCTGGCTTGATCTGTGCTGGATCCAAGAGCACAGGCAGAGAAATGATGCCATAAATTTTTCCAGTCTTAGGAATGAGGGAAGAGCTGAGCGTTGTCTCTTTGGGCTCCTTCCTCCTGTATTGAAATTCTCATTTAGGAAACAAGTGTAACAGCTCAGAGAAGATGATTAGAGATAACACATTCCCTGTGTTCAATTTTATTGGGAAACTGCCCTTTGTTGTTTCCCAGGGGGAACTTTCATCCACGATTTGGAAACCACCACCAGTCCCAGCATTTCTGCCCTGTTTTTACTGAATATGGGCCTATTTTTCATCACGTTTTAAATTGTGTTCTGCTCAACAAGTAACACGGCGTTCTTATTTATCTGGAGGGTGTTTTGCAGCCACCAAATCAAATGAGGTTTCTGGGATATCATTTGGAACAGAAAATGGATCCATTTAGGATTTGGCCAAATGAAAATGACTTGGAGGTGTTTGAGGTGGGGTTTTTTAATTTTTTTGTTTTAAATCACAGCAATTTGTCATTGATAAACCATGGGCAAAGCTTTGGAGCTGCTGCAAAGAGCCTGGCTGGGAACAAGGCAGTGGAAATGCAGCTGATTTTGAGCCTTAGGTGTCCCTAAATCTGGTGACAGGTTCTTGCAAACCTTAATTGTGGACTTATTTACATAGAATTAACCCCTCCCATGGCTTCCCACAGTCAGAGGGATAGACCAGGTGGGATATTGGGAAGGAATTCTTGGCTGGGAGGGCGAGGAGGCGCTGGAATGGAATTCCCAGAGAAGCTGTGGCTGCCCCATCCCTGGAAGTGTCCAAGGCCAGGTTGGAGCAACATGGGACAGTGGGAGGTGTCCCTGCCCATGGCAGGGGGTGGGACTGGTTGGGTTTTAAGGTCCTTCCAACCCAAACCAGTCCAGGATTCTGTGACTCAGGATAATATTTTTGGAGTGCAATTTCTCTCTTGCAGGGGATGAATTGTTCTCTTTACAAACTTGTACAGATCTCTCTGAGTTCCCATGGGGTAAAGATGATCTTTCCACAGGATGTGCTGAGCTGGAAGGGCCCCCCAAGGATCCTGGAGTCCAACCCTCAGCCCTGCCCAGGCCCATCCCCAAGAGTCACCCCATGGGCCCCAGAGGATCATCCCAACCCTCCTGCAGTTCTGGCAGCCTTGGGGCTGTGCCCACTGCCCTGGGGAGCCAAGATCCATATCCTGAAGAATAATCACTCCTCTGGCCACTTTTATTTCACTTTTTGGACCTCCCCTTCCTCTCTGAGAATGTTCATTATTCACAGAACTACAGGAAGGTTTGGGTTGGAAGGACCTTAAAGCTCATCCAGTTCTACCATGGGCAGGGACACCTCCCACTATCCCAGGCTGCTCCAACCTGGCCTTGGACACTCCCAGGGATGGGGCAGCCACAGCTTCTCTGGGCACCCTGAATCCCTCCCTCTCTCCCAGGCTGGAATGCTGCTCCTCTCCATGGCCAAGGGCAAACAGCATCAGGGGAAGGAGCAATTCCAGCGCCCGGATAAGGAGCAGAGAGAGGGTTTCGGGATCCCCAGTCCCTGGGGAGCTGTTCTCCTGTCCCCACAGGCTTTGGAAGCAGCTGGCTCTGGATTTCTGTCCTGGAATTAACTGAGGGAAGTTAAGCCCGGTCTCAATCACAGTCACACTCACTTGCATATGGAACGTTCTCGGTAATCAACGTGGAGTGGTTGATTAAAGGCCATTAAAATTCACCGGGAACAATCCTAATCCTCTCTCCACTTCCAGCCTGGCTCGTTCCCGGCTGCCTGATGATCCCTGCTGACTTCACTTGTCCTCGCTGACAAAGAGTCCCGTGATGGGACACGGAGCTGCTCCTGTGCCTGTCACACCCACAGGGAAAAACAGATGGGAACAGAGGGAAGGGAGCCTTTGATTAATAGGAGACAAGGCGTGGAATGAGCAGGAAGGACCAGACTGGAAAATCTGTCACATTCTGGCATCCAGGGACACAGGAGAAACAGCACAGAATGGGGGGGTCTCTTGAAGGCAGGACCCCAGAATTCCAGGATCCTGGGATAGGAAGGGACCCATTGAGCTGTTTCTATTCCAAAATGTCCTTGTGCTTCCCACTTTTCCTTGCCTCAGGAGCTTTGTGGTTTCAGAGCTGGCCATGTCCATCTTCCTTCCCCATCCCTTTCTTACAGAAAGATCCCTTACATCCCTTTTGCCTCATCCACAAAAAATCGGTGGGAATGGTCCGTAGGGATAGAGAGCAACGAGGCACCTGCTCCCCGTGTATTATTCCAAGTTTCCTGTGGAGGGGATAATTGAGAATTTTTCCAAATATTTGTGTGTTTAAACCTTTTATTGATAATTTCCTGCAGCACATCATCACAGGTTACCCAGACTGTGACAGGGTTCTGTGGCCTTGCCCGTGGAAAAGTGAATTTTCCTCTGTCTAAAGCCTTTGGCTGTACATTCCCAAAGGACCGTGGGGCAGGGAATGCTGAAAGCCATAATTTTGAGGTCACCAGAAGTGATGGTACAGGAGGAAAAGCTGCTGGACTTTGCCCACACCAAACCCTGCAGCTCCTGCTGCTCCCACCTCTGATTCCTGGGTTGTGACTCCCCCATTTCCCAGGAGAATCGTGGAATACCCTGAGCTGGATCCACCCTGTCCCTGGAGGATCATCCCAAACCCTCCTGGAGCTCTGGCAGCCTTGGGAATTGCCCATTCCATGGGGCAGTGCCCAACCACCCTCCTGAGGAACCTTTTCCTCATCTCCCCCCTCAGGAGGCCGAGCAGGGATTTGTCACCTCTCCTCATTCCCTGTGGAGCACCCAGAGATCATTTCCTCCTTTTTCCAATCTGGTTGCTGAGGAAAAAAACCCAAATATTTGCCCCTTTTTTTCCAGGTTTCATTTTGTTCCCTTCTCCTTTTACCCTTGAGGACAAACACTGTGCCTTGGCCTGTTCCCAAATCCAACCCTTTGGAGCTCCAAACGTCCCTGTGATTTGTGTGGAACGTTCCGGATAACCAGGACAATGCACACACATGGTTCCCCTCTCCACTCCAATGCCCACCTTTCCCTTGGAGGATGGGAAGAGCTGGAAACCATCCTTTGGGAGGTTTATTCCCTACATTTTGGCCGACATTTCCACAATCTTTCCTTTCTTTTGCTGTGAAGTGAGGAGTTCTGAGAAGGATTGCCAAGCAGGGAAGCAGCCTCAGATAATACTAGAAATCCTAAAAAATCCTTTAAAAAAATCCTAAAAATACTAAAAAATCCTAAAAACATCCTAAAAAATCCTAAAAAATATTAAAAAATGACACGCCCCTTAACCCCCAGCCATCATTTCCTTGCAGACAACACCAAAAATGCAAAATCAACTTAATAACTCAACATTCAGCCCTGATTTCCTGATTTGATGTTTGGCTCTTGGAGACATAATATCCATTTTCCACTTTCAGAGCAGCCAACAACAACAACAACAAAAATCACTCACCCCACTCCCATTTTATTCTCTCTTTTTTCCACTCCAGTCAAACTCAACAGGGACACATCTGGAAGCTCAGATGCAAATTTATTCCCATTAAATTGGGAATAAATGCTGTGAATTCGGGGGAATTGGAGCCCTGGGTTGGAGGTGGGAGCTGGTGTGGAGAAGTTGCCCCTGGGCTGGTTGCAGATAACGAGCTGCCAAAACGACAAACAAGCTGCTTTTTTTTTCCACTGGGAAATGGGATGTTCAGTCCAAAGTATGAAATAACACATTTTCTGAGTGGGATTGACGTGAAATCTTGTAAATTTGGAGAGGGTTTTATACCCAAGTGGTGGTTTGGGGAGGGTTGTATAAAATAACACAGAGTGACTTCACGTCACTGGGTTTGGCTGTTTGTTCCTGGGAGGAAAATAATCCAAATTTTTAGGGATAAATGGATAAAAAGGTCAGATGAGGGGAAGGTTTTTGATGTCTACCAGGTACTGAGATGCAGGAAAAAGGCACAATTCCCTAAAATGTTGGAGTTGCTTGAAGTTCTCCTGGAAACATCTGGCAGATGTCACCAGCCTGACTCATGTCACATCCAGGGACAAAACAGCTCCTGTTGTTCCATCTTGGGAAGAGGGGAAAAAACAAGTTGGAACCAGTCAGAGCATCAGGAGCTGCTGGAAGTGAAGGCAGTGGCTCCTCCTGGATCCTGGGGCTTTGCTCTCCCCAGAGCTCCTGGGATTCGGGATGTTTGAAGGAAAGGGAAGCCAAGAAATTTTCCTGATGACTTCCAACAAATTCCCACCACATTTTCAGGGATTTTGGAATGCCCCAGCCAGGATTTCGGGCTGCCTGAGGGGTGTGAAACCAATTTTTATTCCTTTGGGATTGCTGCTGGTGCATCTGTGTTTGGTGAACTTTGCCTCACTCAACATGACCTGGAGATGATCCAGGTGTTGGATTTTTTGGGAAGCAGCTTTTCCACAACTTTTTCCCCACTCACAATCCCATTCTGCAGCTCCTCTTGGTCTCCATCTCTGTGGGATCTCAACCACCTCTGTCTCCTGCCATGGGCCCAGGTGGATCCTTAAGGATCAGAAGAAATCACCCAAGGGCACCAAATTTGGGTTTATTTAAACCAGAAAGTCCAAAACCACGGGGATAACTTCCCAAATGATGAATTATTTCTTCACATCTGGTGACGAAATAATGCTCTGACTCAGTGATGGGGATTTTAGATCTCAGAAGACACCAAAAACCAACGCTCTGCTGAAAATTCCTTGGTTCCCAAGAACCATTTCTCACCTGCAGGATCATTTTGGAATTGTTTCCCCAAAGCCACCCGACTTCTCATTAGCAGGTGCTCCCACCACAAGCAATTAAAAAGCAATTAGCTCCAGGAAATTTATCTGAGCTGTTGACAGGGCTGATCCAAGGGGTGACAACAGCTCCTTGATGGGGATGCGTCAGATTTACAGAACCGATTCCTTGGAATTTTATAAAATCCCCCATCATTTTGGGAAGCCCTCAGAAAAACCAGCTGAGGGTGAGACGTCTCTTCCCAGAGCTGCTCATCCCTGTCTTTTCCAGAGGCTTTTTCCAGGCTCTCAGAGAAGCACATCCCTCTTGGCTCTCTGAAACCCCATTTATATCCATCCCTTTATTAATTGACACAATATATGAATTAAAAATGAGCTTTTACTCCTTCTTGCTTCTTGTTATGTCGACTTGTCAACTCTAATAACTCCTCTCTCCCCAAATAATTGGAAAATTATGCGTGAAGGCTGCAAACTGCTCCAAATTAGAGTTTACAATGAATTCTTTTTAATTTCCTTCCGTTTTGATTTATTTAAACACATAAACACTCCGAGCAGTTGCTGAGGGGCTCAGTGACTTGGCAGCAGGAATCTCCTGGGGAGAGAAAACTCTTCCCAGCTTTTCCCTTGGAGAAATCGTCGACAGAAATCAAAACTTCTCCTGAAAATGTTTCATACAGAGGATGTTGTTACCTTTATGTAGATTTGATTGAGTCAACCACAATGGCAAAAAAAAAATATATAAATGAAAACAACCCACACACATGAAAATAAAAAAGGCTGGAAGGTGTTTTTTGGAATGTTTTGAAGGATCCAGTTTTCTTTTATAAGAAATAAAAAAAAATCAGTGAAAAATGGAAGTATTTGGGTGTCAAGCTCCAGGCAGATGGGACAGAGCCTTCTCGTCTTTTTAGCTGATAAAATCCAGGTGCACTCGACACACTCAGGTGGAAAACAAATATTTCAAGCCATGACAGCAAGATGAACCACCAGCAAAAAACCAGCAGTGCTGCAGGGGACAGAGTGGGACACAAAGATGATTGAAGTGATGAAACCCCAACCTGGTTTAGTGGAAAGAGCAGAAGCAGCCACTTCTCTACCAGCTGGGATTGGGCTGTTGAGCCAAATAATAAATATTAAGTAACATTTGCAAAGAAACTGAGGAAACCGAGCTCCTTTCCAGGCAAAAGGCCACCCCAAAGCTGCCGCTGTCCCTCACAACAGATCTTTCCTTCCAGGCATGAAACCCATCAAATAAATGGCATTTTTCCTGCTCCCTGCCCAGGGGGAGTGTCTGCCATCAGCTCCAGCCAGGCTGCCAGGGCTGTGTTGGAAGGAAAGACCAGCTGTGTCCTTCCCTCCCTCTGTTTGGCCTCCAATTAATTAAATCTCAATGAAATCCGGGCTTAGAAAAGAGAGTTTTCGTGGATCAGGGATGTTTTCTATTGGAAAATAAACCCTGAGCAGGCTGGTGGAGATCCAGGTCCTTGTCCAGAACTGTTGATTCCGAGGTTGGAATCAACTTGATTTTCTTAATTCATTTCCTAATTCAGTGAGAAAATTGGGATTGGTACCTGGAGAGCAGAGGAGGCTTTGGGAAAGCTGCAGGTCCAAGGAGGTCCTTGGAGCACTGGGCTGAAGAGCAAGGAGGAATGATCTGGTGGCAGGAAAAATCAGTGAGTGAGGAAAATTTGATGTCATAAAGTTTCTTTTCCATATTGAGAATCCCAGAATCCCAGACTGGTTTGGGTTGGAAGGGCTAGAAAGAACCTTTAAGATCATCTTGTTCCACCTTC
>WEKX01007001.1:0-18999 GCA_013390025.1 Pitta sordida
GGGTGTCACGTTAGCCAACTTCCAGTCCTCCAGTGTGTCACTGGTAATACAGGACTGTTGGTAAATTATGGAGAGTGGTTTAGTGAGTTCATCTGCCAGCACTTTCATCACTCTAGGATGGTTCCCATCTGGTCCCATGGACNAATCTGTGCTCTGGAAGTCCAGCATAGAGGTTTGGTTCGTGCCCTTTCTTATCCCACTGTCAGTTGTAAACTCTACTATCTCATGGTCACTGCAACTCAGGTTTCCTCCAGCCACATCACCAACCAACCCTTCCCTATTCGTACACAGTGGGTCGAGCACAACCTCGCCCCTGGTAGGTCACTCTCCAGCTGAGTTAAGAAACTATCATCCGCTATCTCTAGGAACCTTCTGGACTGCCTCCTCTTGGCTGTGTTATTCCTGCACATTGCAGACAAGAGAGAACAAATATGCAGAGCTGTCCTATCTCTCCTACTGAACTTGACATAGAATTATTTTCATTCTCTTGCATCTTCATAGCTGGGCCTGTACCATAGCCACTTGCACTGCTGTATCATCTTTCTGCAATTCTGAGCTGATATAGCTTAATAGACCTATTCTGGAATTTACTATTAATTTTGAGAATGTTGTTGGCCACACATTTGGAATAGACTTGCAGATGTGGAACAGGCTCAGATTGCTGCATTGCAGCTTTGAGTGTGCTTACTGAGTAGGCTTCATGTTAAAATGAGTGTTATTTTAATCCACAAATCTAGTTTCTCTTTAATGCCACAGTCTCCTCACAGTCAAATGACGTTTCGGAAACAACTTGATTCTTTTATTTTTTCCACAAAATGACATAATGCATGGGTTATTTTCTTTGGGAGGAAAGAAATTTGAGAAGATGACAGAGGTGTTATGGTGGATATAGAGTCATGCCTCTGGATTCACAGGTTTTGAGTCTTGTGGTGGTCCTGCGGATCATTAAATCCACAAGTACTGGCTGGACATTAATATGGCAAATTATTCCCAGAAATATAGCAATTTGGAACACTGCGACATCCCCCACTCCTTCTGGGCAGCCAGGAACATGGCAGTTAAAGGGTTTTTCCCCTTGAACTTCAGCAACTATCACTGGAAGGAGCACTTTGCCTGAGGCTATTCCACTGCACATATGCTGGAATGCAGTCTGGCTTGGCTTCCAGCTGCTATTGGGTATTGCCTCCCCTGACTGTAGCCTTGGAAACAGCAACACAGACACACACAAACACACTGTCTCACAGTGCCGAGGTACTATACATGCCATATAACCTCCCAATCTCTCATAAGAGAGCGATCTCTACCTGTCCCCAGCAAGTGAGAGGTGCCATCCAGCTGCACCGAGAGGAGCGATGGTGCTGCACCTCCACGAAGCAGAACAACTGAGCATGCGTTGATTGGAAATATTTATGAATAACTAATTAATTTTTTGCACATAGGTGAAGCAGTGAAAGATTATGCATGTATAGCCCAAGTGAGACTGTACTTATACTGTATTTAAACTCCTTCAGGCATGTGTAGAGGAGCACACACCCACCACCGGGTATTTACCATCACCACTGCATCACAATAAGAAACAATAAGAAAAGGAGGCTCAGAGGAGTAATCACGTGTCACATGAGAACTCATTATTCTAAATAGTAGAAACACCTCTGAGATAATTTTTCATCTAATGTAATGTGAGACCCTAGTTAATGTATTTTATTTGCCATCATAACTGTGGTTTTTTATACTGCCTAGTGCAGAAAATATTTGAACAAACTCCTTATAGGGACAAAAGTCACTAGAATTAGTAAGTTATATGTTGTTTCACTGGGAAACACAGATGTGACCAGTGCTTCCAAAGCATACAGACAATGACACAAGTGTTCTGTACATCAAATAAAGTGTTTTGCCTGTGTGTGAATGTCTGTTCCTGCTTACATGCTAAATGTGTAGAAATGTTCAAAATCTGAATGTTTATCGATGCAGTCATATAGTAAGATTTGAAAGAATAAACCAAAATCCTATCTTGTCCTAAGGATTTTTAGTCATTTAAAGATGAGTTAATTATTCTGTTGAAATCAGTAGGGGTCAAAAATTCAGTACTTATAGTGAAGGCTCACTTACTTACAGGCATTCTTCTAATCCAGTCTACTACTGATAACTATGCTGGACTGAAAAGACAGAGCAGTGTTGTTCATTTTGTCTAGTAAATGTAGAAGAATGAAGACCTTTGAAGGAAGACAGCTCTATTACATCCTTGGGTAGCTAGCATCATCAACAAGCAGTACCACTATGCTCCTGGAAAGGATAAAACTTTACACTCCCACTTTGAAAACAAGTTATGATTGTAGCTTTCTGACCTACTGCTAGGAACATGAAAAATGTTACCTCACTGTTACCCACTGTTTGATGCAGAGTCTTTGTTCTGTCATACTCTTCAGCATATTCTACTGAGAGGCAAATTGATAAAATACTAATGTGAAAGTCACTTAACCCATTAAGATTATAATTTCATGTTTAAATCTTCCACCACCAGTCGTCAAATATAATTGTAACCTTGATTTTCTTATTCTGTTTTCTTATTGATAATTTCCATGTTGTTTGTGGAATAGTAAGAAAAAATACTAATGAGTTTTCCATGGTTCTGTATCACCAGCTGTTTCCCACAGACCTTGAGCTCTCCTTGCTTTAGAGAGAATAGCAGCAGGTTATTATTTATCCTCTTTCTTGCTTCTCTCTTCTTTTTTTTCCTCTCCTAATAGTAGTATTAGTAGTTCTTTGATCATAGAGAGGTGCATGAAGAAAATTAAACATTATTTTGGTAGAACCACTGAATATCAAAAGAGTTTTGGCTGTGTCACCAGGTTTACAAAACTGTAGAAATAACAGGGCAAGCTTGGTCTGTGTTAGGCCAAGCCAACATAACTTTATTATAGGGTTAAGGGGCAGACTATGGTCTTTCCTAACAGGGTCCCAAACTCAAATAACACAATGACAGCTAAAGCTTGAACTGCTGTTAAGAAATTGCTAACAAAACTCACTGCATATCTTACAGGAAGCAATCTGGGTGTATGGTGGTGGGCTTGGGAGTCTGCCAAGCCTTAATTATAGCCTGAACTGCAAGATCTCTGTAACAAATAAATTAGCAAAGCTCATGCTGACTTTCTGCTCTCTGGTCATGCGCAATCTTCCTACAGCATATTATTAGAGTAATGTCTATAGCATCCTTCTCAGTGGAGATGTCTACAAGTGACTGCATTCTGTCAGATTTCTTGTTTGAAAGTTGTCCAATGTGTGAAGTAGGATGCAGGGGGTTTGTGTTTAGGAGCAATCAAATGGCAAATGTATAGCAGAATATCAGCTGATGAATGCTTATGTAGTAGGTAGGATTCAGTTCCCAAAATGTACGTTTATTAAATCACTTTAGGGGACTCAAGTATCTACATGTGGCTGGAAAATAAAAGGACCCTCAGCAAAATCTTATTATTTTGAAACAAGAGCTGCTGACCAGCTCAAACTGTAGCAATGCCTATATTCAGACAACTGTAAACCTCCTCTGATGTCTGATGCCTGCTTCTGAATCCATGGAAATTGGTAAAAGACAATCCTTTATATACTCCCAATCAGAGATGCTGCCAGCAATATGATCTATTTTCCTCTCCCCCACTGCTATTTTTAGAGATAACAGTTCCTCAGACAAATGGGAAGCCTTGTGCTCTGGCCAAGCTTATTTGAAAAAATTTCTGTAACAGTATCCTGTTGGGTCATAAAGATGTTTGAATAGTAATCTTTCTTAGGGACTTTGCAATAAATTATCTTAAGTTTTTGGTTTATATTGGGGTAATGTGTGCATATTCTGCTTAAAAACCAACCAAGTGCCTAGCTGACCAAATGGAAGGCTAACACTCTTCCAGATACAGCTGGGGAAATTCAATTCTTGTGCACTAATTTCATCCTTTAGACACATTTTAGGAAAGACAATATCATATGGGATAGTTTATCCTTTTCCCTAGATCCTGCTAAGAGGTATATCAAACAGAGCCTGATTTAACTGCAAGTTCTTTTTGGATACCTTTTCTTGAACTTCAAACTGCAATGTCAAGTTTCAGGATTAGAGAATTCTCTTGCTTCCTACTGACTTCTGAACTTCTACTACTGTCAGTTCCAAAAAGGCTGCATTGCTGTAGTCAACAATGGGTTATGTCCTTTATTTCTAGACTCCTAGATACAAACCATTACTTCCCTTCCTTCCCCTCTGCCCCCACCTAAACCAAAAAAAAAGTTTAAATATAAAAATCTAATTTAGCAACTGTATCAAGGTGGCACAACTGAAAATTCCCTCCTTCAAAAAAATAAGGATGAAAAAATTTTGCTCTTAACCAGAAAAACTTTTGCAAGAACCGTACTCTTATCTTTCAACAGAAAAGAGTGTCTTGTGTATTCAGTCTGCATTCTGAGAAGTAAATAAAGATTTTAAGATTTGTCTGTTTATGATCAACATGTGGGCTGTGAAAAATTATCCCTGGATCTGACAGCACAGTTGAACAAAAGGATGGCGTACATTTTGTTACAATGGAAGTATTTTCTGTAATGGTACATAATAATTTAATCTGCCAGATATTTGCTGGGAACTCAATACAGCAGAGAGGAGGCAGTCCAGAAGGTTTGTTGAGTGTATAGAGGACTGCTTCTTGTCACAACTGGTTGGTGAGCTTACCAGGGGTGAGGCTTTTCTTGATTTGCTGTTTACTAATAAGGAGGACCTGGTGGGAGATGTGGTAGCTGGAGACTGTCTGGGAGGCAGTGATCATGAAATGATTAAGTTCTCAATAAATAGTGGAATGAAGAGAGGGGCCAACAAAACATCAAACTGGATTTCCTTAGGGCAGATTTTGGTCTATTCAAGGAACTGATTAGGAGAGTTCCTTGGGAGTCAGCCCTTTATAACAAGGGGGTCCTTCAGGCTCAAACAGTAAACCAAGTAGGTGGTTTCTTTGTGTTACAGTGCTATCTACAGTTGTCACTGTTTGACTTTCTGATTTGGTTTCACCATCTATCTTCCTGTTCCACGGAATCACAGTGAAGATGGCTTGTGAAATGAATTTAAAACAAAAATACAGTCAGCCCTCTCCCACTTCGCACCCTCCATATTGCAGCTTCACATCTTAGAGGCACGATTTTTCAGCGATTAAGGAGGCTCGTTTTGCAATTGTGCGTGTGCGACCTGACACACATGAATATTCAAACTAGGCAGTCATGAATATACAAATTGCCCCCCCCACGGCTGCCTGCTCTGAGCCACTGCTTGGCTCAGCTCGGCTTGGTTCAGGGCAACTGCCCACACCACGGCAGCTCGGCTCTGAGTGAGTAGCCTGCGTACAGTTATGATAGATTTACACACTCTCCGGTTAGATGCGGTGTTCAAGACATGTCTACCCCGAGTATGGAGAGACCAGGTCTACCCACTGCAGAGACACTGAGACAGCAATGCAGGTGACTCCTTGCACCCGTGTCCCTGGCCGAGTGGAAAAGGGGTTTTTCCCAGCATGGGGTGGTTGTGGGCACCAGGAAGCACTGACACGAACATCGACACACAGCAAGGCATGTCCAAAACAGCGCCAGAGCGCCAGGGGGTGGTGTGAGGGTATGGGACAAATTTGCATATTAATGGACTGCCAATCAATGTGGACAGAGGGCTTCAGGGAGAAGGGTCAAGACCCACGGTACCGCAGTACAGGAGACATGACTGTGCTGTCATGTATGTATTAAGTTTTGCACTTTTGATGCAAAGATTATCTAATCAACTTATTAATACGTTTAAAGTTTAATGTTTGTATATAAGTTCAAGGATCAACTTTGCATTTTATGTGCAGAAATTAAAAAAACAGAAATTAATCTTTAGTCTGGATCACTAGCACAGAAACAATGATACTCAGATATCAAGGAAGATACCAAGAAAAAAATGTAATTTTCTCTCAGATTTTTTACTTCTTTAGATAGCTAGCTAGATAGGCAGATGGACAGACAGACAGACATAATCGTTATTTCATTCCATGGTAATTTGTGAAACGTTCACTGTTTACTAGGGCCCTTAGCAACCTTTTGACAGGCTTTAGTAGCTTCCACATGGCAGCCCACTGTGCAGCCTGTGTCTAAAGAACGTAATATTTTGTAACTCATGCTTGCTAGCAAAAAGATGCAAAAAGGTACAAATGTAAAAGGACTCTAAATAACTGAGACATACTTTCCAAGTCCTTGTTTCTCAGTAAGTAACTTCAAATGTAACACTTTCAGATGAGCAATTTGATGTAAGCAATAGCTGAGGAAGTGAGCTTGCACATTATTACCTCTAAATTAGATCTTTATAGGTGAGTCTGAGGAAATCAAAACAAGACAAGAAATATTAAATAAAATTTGAGAGAGTTTAAGCAGTTATACTTGCATAATAAGTGACGTAAAAATGTAGATATGTACACCAACTTCTATTTTTCAGTAGAATTATTCAGGTTCATTTATTATTTCATCAGTGAAATTTGTCACTATGGATCATTAGTTTACATTTCAAACTTCTACTTTTTCTTGCTTGTAACAAGTGATGAAAACAGAAGTGGGATCATTTTTCTGTTCTTTTTCTACAGAATAAAATGAAGGATGCAAGATTTAATCTGAGAATGACTATAAATGCATAACAGAGTGTATTAGCATGTATATAAATATGTTAATTTGTATCAATGCTTCTAAATCAGTCTTTTATTTAGTTGGGATTATATATTGGGTTAGAAAGCTTGAGCTCCTCTCCCTTTATCAGCTGGTAAGAAATTGCACAGTAAAGGGGTCATTGTGCTTGCACCATGAATTAGGATCTGTGTAGTGAGTTACTGAACACTTTACTTTGAATAATAGCCTTCAGTGGTCAACAAACTCCTGAATACAGGTACTGAATTTTTAATGAACTGCTTCTTTCTGTGGATTGTTATACATGCCCATTTCTACAGGAGCAATTCAGAAACTCTCTAAAACCATCTTAAAAGAAGATTTAGCTCATGCTTTCCTTTTGCAAGGCAGAACTATGCAATATGTTTATGGATCTGTTTCCATCACCTGAGTTCATGAATGTTTTTACTCTTTGGCATAAATTAGCAAACTTTGATTTTACTTAACATCATTTTCATTTAAAGCATTAAAGAGGCCCAATTAACAAAATGTAGTTGTATTGAGTAGTCAAATGCCAACGAAAGTTCAGTAGTGAGCTGTCCTGGGGCATAGGTTCTAATGTTTTATGTTGTTAGATCGCCAAATATTTTAGAAGGAGTAATGCTGAGATGTAATGGCACAAAAACTGTACATAATTACAAAACAATTCTTAAGTCTCACTCTTAAACTATTGTAACTGATCCTACAGTGAGATTGATTCTGTAATCGTGAAAGGCAACAGCACTTACAACTAGAGTAATTAAAGTGAATGAAGAGGAAAATTGTATTATGTATAACATTTAGTTCATTATAGGTTTAAACAACTGTGCCATTTCATGTTCATCAATATAAGTTATGATGCTCACAAACATAATTGAATAAAAATGTTATCACCAAGAAACAGTGCATGTTACAGAAGCATAGAAATTGTTACATTATAATAGTTTTGCATTTTTTAAGTTTATACATATTGGCAGAGCTCAAGAATATGAATAGCATATTAGAGTACAGAATTTTAAAATTATTTTTCCCCCACTAGTGGTCATAATACATAAAATTATAGTCTTTTCTGCCCTCTCTGCTGTTGGGTCTTACTCCCTTCTGTGATAATGTTTGATTCCATACCTCATTAAGTGCCTCTGTGGCTCTTTGTTTGTTCAGTGAAAGTCTCAGTGGAGTTCATTAAACCACATTAAGCATCACAATGTTTCTGAGGGAATTGCAGCCTAAGATATGCAAGAGCCGAAAAGGGAATTCTGTAAATTTTCATGATGCATATAAGCAAAGAAGTTCATAAGCTGTGTGACAAACTGTGCATCAGGTTGTTTATATATCAGGTTATTCTATATCTTCCCAGGATTTTGAAACAGACAAAGGATGCAGGCCTAATTTTTTTTTTTCTGAGATATTATAAATGATAGATTGAATTTTTGTTTTACTGAAATGCCCAGGTACAAAATGAAGCATTTAATAGCTTTTTGATGTTCACATATACAGTCAAGTGGAATAGGGTTCAAAGAAAATAAGCCTTCATCTTAATTATTTTCCTGTAAATAAGAAATAGGTTCAAATCCTTGTCTAGTAGTCCTATTTGTACTGACTATATGAGGTATCTTAGGAGGTAGAAAAAAACATCTTTCGTTTGGTAGTGTTGACATCTTTCTGTGGAGTGGAACAACAGAAAACCACTATTTATAGCAGCAGTCTTTCCAGAAGAAAGGAATATTGTCAATAATAATGACAACAATGAACTATATACTTACCAGAATCTTAAAATATTACCTAATCCGTTTTTTCAGGCACGTCAGATAAGCTCAAAAGTTCCTCAGGTAAAGACAAGAATTCAAGTATAGTTCTATTTGTACTTGATGAAAATGCCTAGACACTGTGCTTCTGAATAAAAGGAAAAATTGGCTCTCTGGTGACCCTAGTGATTCCTTTAATTTGTTTCTTTCATAAGTATCTGGTATGATGGTATTGCTTCAGCCTGGAGAAGAGGAGGCTCAGAGGAGACCTCATTGCTGTTTACAACTACCTGCGGGGAGGTGGCCGCTAGGTGGGTGTGGACCTCTTCTTTCAGGCTGACGACACCAGAATGAGAGGGCACGGCCTTAAGCTACACCAGGGGAGGTTTCAACTTAATGTTAGGAAGCGGTTTTTCACAGAGAGAGTCATTGCTCTGTACGGGTGTTAGGTGGTGAGTTGGACTAGATGATCCTTGTGGGTCCCTTCCAACTCATAATATTCTGTGATTCTGTGATTCTGTGATTGCACATTGGAATGGACTGCCCAGGGAAGTAGTGGAGTTGCCATTCCTGGAAATGTTTAAGAGGAGACTCGATGAGGAGCTTAGTGACATGGTCTAGCTGGGGGGTGTAGGGCTGGATGATCCTGTGGGTCCCTTCCGGCTCGGAGTGTCCTGTTAGACTGTGAGGGAACTAGNGGGGGGGGGGCTGGAAGAAAATAAAAATGAAATTTTGGTTCATTTTGGTATAGAATTGTAATATTGAATGAATGACAGCTAATGATCAACTTTACAGGAAAATTCATGGCAATGTAGTATAGCACCAAAGGTCTTATCAGTTTGTTAGTACTGATAATAAACGTCTTGTGACATAGGCATGTTGTTCTATAGAAAAGACTAACAAAGCATTGTATAAAACCAGAGTAACTACTTCAGAACTGTGTAAAGGGAATTGTGTGCCTGTGAGTGCAGTCTGAAGTAGACTACAGACATTTATAAAGATATTTTGAGGTAAAGATTATAGAGTAATCCCTTGCTACTTCGTACTTCAGCATTGATGGCTTCAGTACATGATGGATTTTTTTTCTGCAAAGCAGGAGCTGCTCCCTGGTTGCCTGGGTGGGCTCACACAGTCTCGCACTGGCAGAAGCAGCTCTCTGACTGCTCGGGATGGGCTCATACTGTCCCACACTGGCAGAGTTTGCTCCCTGGCTTCCCACGAGTTATTCAGGTGTTTCAAAAGGTAACAACAGAGGGACAATGATGAAAAAAACCTTAAGGATCAGTCGTCCTTTTTTTTTTACCAACATGGGATTACTCTTTGGCCAGTATTGGGTGATCCATTTCTTAAATCATATTTCACTGATATTTCTTATTGTGGCATCTTTCTGGAACCGACCCCCTGCGATATTCAAGGGATTACTGTATATACCTGCTTATTCATGCTTCTGCTCTTTGCAGATTCAATCCTTTGTGGTTCATTTTTCAGCAAAAAGCGGGGCCTGGGCATGCGCAGAAAATGCTGTGAAGAGACATAGCTCGTGAATATGTGAATGAGCATATGAATATGTCAATACACCCCACCCATCGCCCACGGGAGGCTCCCAGAACCTACTTCTACACCACGGCAAGGCCATAAACCCTTCAGCACTTGCCGATGGATGACAGTATTGGGGAAAACTCAGCACGGCTGACCACAGCACAGTGAGGTGGTCAGGTGGTCGCTGGGGGGGTTGGGTAACATCCCTCTCTTATATATACTTCACACACTGTGTCAGCCTCACCAGTGGGGATGCAGGGACAACCCAAAGCATGGTGTTAAAACCCTGCTTCCCCCTGAGACGGCATGTTGCAGACTGCTTACATCGCAGCCCATTCCCAACTGGCAAGTGTGTCCTAGCTTACACGTCTCTGTGCGCTGTGTGTCCCCAGGAGCTGGGGCTGCCTGTGAATACATAGTCCTGGAACAGTTCCTGGGGAGGAGGACAGGGTGGCACAGGGAAAGTGCTTTCTCTGTGGCTTGCTAGGACCTGGTGCTTTGTGTATCTGGACCCCAACTATGTATTGCTCGGCAGCTCCAGCTCCTGGGAACACAGATACAGCTGTCCCTGACTGTGGCCACCACCTAGCGGGGGCTGGGCTTCTGCATCTCCCAAGCTTCCTCGGCTGTACCCACAGTGTTGGAACTCAAATGACAACATGGCAGTGTGTGCGCTTGCCCCAGCGCAAGTCACAGACCCCAGGGGTTCCGCGAGCGCAGTCTGTCAGGTTCCTGCTTGCTCACTCACTACCTGCCTGCCTGAGCCCCAGCACCAAGGGCACCTCGGGCGAGTTTTCCTCACTCGGTGGTGCCAAGACAGCCAAGCTGAACTTAGTCTTTTCCCCAGAGGGCACAGTGTTGCCACTCCCTCTTCGCACCTGTCAACACATGTTCTGTCCACCAGCCTTGCTTGTCAAAAGGCGCAGCCCAGCCTATGACAGCCACCCTGGCAGGGCGCTGAAAACAGCAGCCAGAAACTGCCATGTCTGGCACAGCCTGTGCTGGCAGAGATTGGAGCTCACCTAGAGCAGCACCAGGCTGGGAAATGGGGCACTAGCACAGCACTTCCTGGTGTGGAGGGCACCTGACAGCCCTGGTATGGGCACACAGGGAATAAACACAGCGCCCTGGCTGCACCAGCTTGAGTTCCTAGCCTGGGACTCACCTGCTGGGAAGGGGCAAAAGGCATTCCCTTCACTCTCCTGAGGTTATCCTGAGGTGGAACAGGGTGTGGCGATGTCCCATGAATGCCTTTCAGTGCTCTAGGGCTGAGGGGGGGAGGCGGTAAAGGGTAGGGCTTAATTGGATACTCATGAGCTCATTATCGTCATGGTTCGCTGGCTGTGTGGAAGATACCCGGACCCAAAGACCTGCAAAACTTGGGGGCCACTGTATTTTCTTTCAAATTTCTGAAAGATGTGACTTTCAGTTCTTATTTAATCTCTCTTTAGTATAATTAGGAATATTTAAGCATATATTTAGATACATATAGGCATAGTCTATGATTTTATGATTTTATAATTAACTTCTAGGATCAAATATAGGTTTTTGATTAAAATTTTGTAACATACACAGCTCTTAAAAAGCAATCATTCTAATAGAGCTATACCGAGTTGTAACAGATGTAACCACATGATTGGTTTACAGTAATATTAGTGGAGAAAGTTCTTTAGGTTTGGGTTTGTTTTTTGTTTGTTTTGGTTTAGGCTTTGTGTCTTGATTTTTTTCATTTGTTTTTATCAGATTTCAATAACCAAATTGTTTCAGGATAAGTAATCCTGATACAGCCTTATCTCTTAGTTATGTCAGATGATGTAGCTAGTATAAATTTTTCATTTGTCCCATTCCTTTGGTACTGTTTTCAGATTTTACTTTGTGGCAACTAGTTGAGCATTTTGATATAAAAAGTATTATAGTGTGATTTTTAATCTAACTTGCATAAAGTAAGTAGTAATTTTTTAGGATCTTGTGTTTTCTTAGTTGTTTCATATCTGACTTCCTAATCAAGGGGTGACTGGGAAATAAATAGATTTGTAGCAATGGTGGTGGTCTTTTTCTATTAAATATGTAGTGTAATGTAGAAAATTTCAGATGATTTATGAAGATCCTCTAATCGATCAAGTCACAGTCCATCCAGCTAAGCTCATGGCTCATTTACTAGATCTCAAAGTGCAAAGAAATCCCAAACAGGGGTTAGCTTGGGTCAAACAGTGAAATTTTATTATCCCGTGAAGCGGGAATCACGATAGAAGAAAGTGAGATAGGAAAGGTAAAGAGAAAGGGAGAGAGAAAAAGGATTCAATAGCTACCACCAGACGATCAGTCCTCAGAGCATCCTCATACACGTCGTCTTCCAAGTGGGAGAAGCTTCCAAAGAGCAGTTGATAAGTGACCATCTTTATAGTAGATGTTGTCCTTGCCCCCCCTCTTCTGCTCCATTATGACTTTCTCTGTCACGTAAGACGGAGGAAATGTCTGAACAGTGTCCAAGGCAAGGTCAGTTTCGAGAGGCCTTTTGCCAGGAAGTGTGTTTTCATGTTGCAATGACAGGGTTGTATGCATATCTTGTCCTGTCTCTGGAAGATGGCGAGATGGCCGCAGCATATCCTGTACTACACAGTCTCTACAAGGCCAGGGAAGAGGGTTATAGCATATCTTGTCTCTTCCCCCGGATAATGCAGAAGAGACGGCATATCTTGTTCCACACATTCCCTATGCAAAAAATATGTAAATTTTTAGCCACTCCCCCTCACCGCCGCCAGAGTGCTGCCAGCTTGGGACACCGGCTCTGCCAGAAGACGGACAAGATCGACAGCTTGAAGTGTTACTCCATTGGACAGAGAGGAAACTACTGGGGAGGGACTGGGAGAGCTTTTAAAAGCTACAGCACAAGAGAAAACCCCTCTCCCTTGCCCTCACTTCACCCACTGAAATCTCTGCTGCTCCTGTGTCTTGCTCCAGATGCCGTTCCTCCCAGCTGAACCCATGGAATATCGGTACCATCTGTTATCCCTTGTCAATGCCCGTCCTTCCTTGATGATAGCCAGTGGGCATCACTACAATTTTTATCCATATTTTTTGTTGTTGTTTGGACTTTTCTTTTGGGTATTGGTGTTTTGGTGAGGTTTGGGGTTGAGATATTCCGTCACGCTGGGAGTGGGGTCCGTCGCATGTGGGAGGGGGAAGTCCTGGTTTTATGTTCCCTACTGTTGATATCACTTGCACACAAGTTATGTCCCATTATATATTCCCTGTTCCCTTTTATTTTTGTAAGTAAATCCTGGTTACATCTCTAATGATCTCTCATCCAAAGAGTGATAAATAACCCTTTACTGGTCTTAAACGAAGACAACATGTACAGCCTTGATTACCTTATTTAATTTTTATTTCGATGCTTTTCTTCTTAAGACAGTAAGAGTTTTATCCTTCTTAAAATGGTAGGTTTCATAATTGAAACCAGAATGAAGGCCTGTGCACCGCGGCACTGTGTCATTGGCTACAGCAGCATAGAGGGCAGAGGGCTTGGGAACACAGATGCCACCACCGCCACACGTTCCAGGTCCAGATTGCAAGTGAACCAGCTCAAAGCAAGACCAATCTGTCCATAGAGATGGACGTGGCTGGATCCCTCTGTGCGCCTCTGCACAGCGTCCTCCACTACCATGGCAACAGGACCTGGTGGGCCGGGGCGAATTGCCACAGCAGAGCCCTAGACAGCTGAGTAAAATCACACACCCCCCCACACACACACTCCCAGAGGGGTGGGAATTGCCTTGAATGGCCACCCAGTCAAGTTCTACAAAGGGGCTGTGAGGCTGGCTCAAGGAGGCGCAGGGGACCCTCAATGGCCATTTGGGAAGCGACGGGATGTGGAACTGCAGCAGCACCAGTGGAGGGAGTGGCCCTGGCCTGGCATCGTGGGCAGGGCTCTGGGACCCCTTGCACTCCTGTCTCTCTGGAGGTGCAGCATCCAACAGCCCACCCTGAGGTTTGACACATCATTGAGTGAAAACAGCACTTTCCCCATGAGCTCCAGCTGCGCAGCTGTGGGCGAGGACAGCCTAGTCTCCCCTGTTGAACCGGCACTCCCAACCACCTGGCGGGCCACAGGGAACACCATGGGAAGGGGACAGAAGACACCCCATGCCCTATCCTGAAGCATCACAGCCCATGGAGCAGTCCTGGCAAAGCCTTGCAGTGGCTCCAGAGCTGTGGTGGGCGGGGTGAGGGGCATGGCTTAATTGAATATTCATTAGCTTATTTGCATAGTAGACCTTCATGGGTTGCTCTGTGCATTCCCAGAAGGGAACTATCATGGAAAAAACACTGCAATGGGGTAAACATGTAAAGCACAAAATCGTGTAGAAGACTGCAGTGATTTTTCTTTTCATCTGCTCTGAAATTTAGAAATGGCATATGACAGTGTGTACTCTGTGACCAAGCTTCCCCTTGAAAGATTAGAAGTTGCTCAGTCTAGTTAGAGAAGATATAGCCCCAGCTTCCTGTAAGCCTATGTAGATTGCTGGCTGGCAGAGGAAAGGTGTTACAGAACATATTCTCAGGTAACGAACAGACTTGTTCCCTAATAACTGTTAGCTTTAAAGTTACTTAGTAACTCAGTGAGAAATGTACTTTAAGAAAAAAATCTAGATATTTTTCCACAATAAATGTCAAATATTTTTTATAGCTAGGCATGTTTCTGCACTACTTTCTCTTCAGAAGAGATAGAGCAAATCTGGTAGAAATGAGACATTAATACATATTCATAAATCAAACCCTTTCTTATTTTAACTATTGACTTCAGCAATAAAAGAGAACTTGTCATGAAAGCTTTAGATCAAAAATTATGCAATTAGATCACAATAAATATGTTCTGTGCTACATGAAAATTTGAACAAATGTACTTAATTTTACACAGTAAAGTATTCATTCATGTTCTGACTTTGCATTTTACAGATAGTAATGAGGATTTTCCCAAATGAAAGGGCAATACTAACTGGCACAAAAGAAAGTGATGCAGAGGATCTATATCCATTATAGAGGTAAGCAGTAAAATATAGCAGTCTGCATAGAGAGGATATTTGTTGAATAGTTGGACTGAACAACAGAACTAACCCAAAAATATGTTTTTCGTGACGTATAGCAAGAATATTTTAATATTTACTATTTGAGAGTTTTTTTCACCGCTGACTGTACTGACTAGGTGTCCACTGAATAAGCTGTCATTATAGATGGGGCAACATTAAATTTCTTACATATAAATCATGAGTGCTATTTCATTCTTCTTAAAGCACTGACACTTTTACAAGATCTGTCTGATATCACATAATCTCCAATGAAGACACATTTCCTTCTATTCTCTCTATGTGTAGAAAACACAGGGTATTAGGAGGATCAAGACATCACTAGATATGATCATTAATGTAGTTCAGTAATATTTCTAGCTTACATGTATATCTGTGTGTGGCTATACCTAGGGGTCTTAATAGGTTATGAATCACACAGTAACTTAGAGTTTGCACTGAATAATGTTAATGTGTGTTAAACTTCCCTTCCCCTTCTCCATTTAAAATACATCTTCACAAACATTTAAAAAGCTTGCCCAATTATTTCAGGTTTAATAACAAGGGGAAAACATTTTTGCATTTATTGTAATTTGGTCAGGTTGAACTCCATTGTGGTAAAAAGTTTTGTAGCTGTTCCATGTAACACTGACAATTTAAAGTATTTTTCACCTCAAACACGTACATAATGTCTTTGTGTGTATTTCTTAAGTCACTGAACACCTAACCCTCCATTTAATTAACTTAATTTTTCTGGAGAAGTTGCTTTGCTTTCTGGTGAACTACTGAACACCCTGCTTACTGCCTTCAGTGGATATAAGACTGTACTATGAGAAAAATAATTCATTTTTTCTTTTCCCTTGACGCTTAATGATAGCACCAGTTTCACCAGGGTTACTAAGCAATGTAATTCAAGAGGAGCAGAACCATAAAGCGAAACCTTGGTGCTGAGTGTTAAGACGCAGCACTGGCATAAAGCTTAGCTATCTAAACAGACTGAGAAACTACAGAACATGACATGAGAAATTGCTGAACATCACAAATAACACAGTGAGAAGCTGGCAAATGTTACAGCTAGCACTGTGAGGAATGGCTGACTTGCACAGATGGCTAAGGAGTAGGTAGGTGAGAAACAGCCAAGATTCACAGATAATCATGAGGAGTATTTTCAATATTTAAGGGAGGATCACCTAAGTAACCATATTTGTAGTATGGGGTAAGGCTGAGATCACCTAGATAAAAGCATCAGTAATACCGAATTTGGATAAGGGTGTAGCAAAACTGAAACCACTGAATAAACCCCCAAAACAGTTTCATGTGGATTGTTTATTTAGGAGGAGACAAAAATGGAGAAAGGAAGGATCAAGGTGGATAAAAGAGAGGTACAACTATGAAAAATTAAGAAGGGAGAAGGCCTTTTGCATGTAAGCAAGTGGCTGGTCAGTACACTTGTATGAATGAACCTCTAGTTTTTCTTTGTAACGTCACTCTCTTTCCTGTTTGTGCATGTGTTGAAAGGTCTAAGTGACACTAATTATAGTATACAGGATTGCCTGTTTACTTCGCTAGTGAACTTGAGTCCTCTGTGTACACATATGTGTGTGCACATGCATGTGCACCTGCCCCTCTGAAATTTGTGTTCAGTCCTGCAACTGCCTGGACCTGCAAACAGGAACAACAGTAGCTTTGCTAAATGTTGACAAATGCAGGAAATGCTGATAAGCAGAGTTTGACTTCAAAAGTGCCTTTTAAATAAGAACAAAACCAGCAGTGTAAGCACATGCAAGGCTATTTCATACATTCTTGTTCTGTTTTCATTTTTCTAAGGCTGATGTGTCATTTTAGGCTGATGAATATGAAGTTTTCCCATGTGATTCTATACCTTTGGTCACCTATTACAACCCTCTGTAAATTTTCTAGCTCTCCTTATGTCCTTTTCTGTTCTGACAAAGGAAGAGTTTCTGTGCAGCAAAGATCCATGATGGAGAACTGATGAGTATTACCATCATGTTTGATGTTTTCTATTTTGTGCTCGATTCTTTCTCCATAAGAATTTTTTTAAGTAAGCTGAAGAATTTCAAGATAACATTATAGTGTAAATCATAAAAGATACTAAATTAACTGATATTGCCTGTTCCTGACTAGACATCAAATTAAAAGGTAACAAAAAAAAAAAAAAAAAAAAAAAAAAAAAAAAAAAAAAAAAAAGAAGACATATTCTGAAGAGGAAACACAGACTTTGATACCTTAGGTCAGCTTTTCAGGGTATTGTTTTATGGATGGAAAATTTCAGAAGCAAAAAACCTGAAAAGAGATTTATGCAGACCTTGTTAAACTCAAGATGTACTAAGCTGGGTACTGGCAATGAGATGTATGAATGTACACTCTTTAAGATACTCTTTACTCCTATCAGGTAACTCAGACATAGGAGCAAAGATGTCCACCATAGCAGCAGAAAGCACAGCAGTACAATGAACCTTCAAACAGAAGACCCTACAGAATTTTTCTATGATGGGAAGGAAAAAAGCTAAGAACAAAAGTTTCTACCGTATTTATTCTGATTAATTCAGCATTGTTATCTCAGGTGAATGGTCTCAGAAAATCATATGTCCATGTTGGCAGGAACCACTGCTGCAGTACTAAGTAAGAGGGGAAGAACAGAAGGGCTGATGCAAATCATTGGAGGAGAGTAAATTCTTAACAATGAAATGAGGTTAGTGAAGCTCTTCATCTTTGTGGGATAAAGGAAACTTTCTCACTCACCTGAAATGTGAAAAAACCAAACAAAAATGTCCCCACAAATAAATAAATAGTGATCTCAGAAATTCAAGAACGTGTATTTCGTTAGGAAAAAATAAAGTAGAATATCATCTGGGATCCCCTTTCAGATACAGTCGACCCTCTTGCACTTCACATCCCCCATATTGCGGCTTCAGATCTTAGCGGCATGACGTTTTAGCGATGAAGGAGGCCCCTTTTCGCAACTGCACATGCGTGACTTGCCGCCACGGCGACAGCGACGGCTGCTCCCCTGGAGCCACCACCGTGCAGTTATGAAACTGTGTTCCTCGCCAAGCGCAAAAGGGGTTTTTCCCAGTGTGGGATGGCTGCAGGCGCCGAGAAGAGCGGACACAAACACTGATACACAGCAACAACGTCAGGGCTGCGTGAGGCCCCGGGTCAAATTTGCATATTAATGAGCTGCCATTCAACACAGAAGTAGGGCTTCACAGAACCCGATTAACACAGTAGGTCTGCGATATAGAAGACTCAGCTGTAAAATTAATCCTTAAGTTTAATTGAGTTTTAGTAATTAGGCATATACAGTGAGCCCTCGGAACTCATGGGGGAATGGGAATGATGAATGGCCCCACAGCCGCCCCTGCTCTGGTGCAGCACTCTGGTCTTCCTCCTCCTCTAGTGTCTTCCACTCAGCCCCCAGTGTTCACCCCCCTCCACTGTACCCCCAACCCCTGGTGTACCCATGTTAGCCAATCCCAATCCCCTCGTCAGGGCACGGGCCAGGGTCTGAGTGCCGCAGCGGAGGCAAGGGGCATTGGGCAAACCAGGGGGGCCAGGGCAGGGCTGGCCCTTTCTCTGGAGACCCAGGAGCAAAGGGGTGAGTGCAGCTGCCCTGTCCAGAACGGGCTAGTGGGGCCGGGCTGGCAGGCCCCTGTACTACAGGGCCGCTCCTCGCCCACTCCTCTGGAGTGTTGGAGAAGCTGAGCAAGCTGTGCTTGGATGAGGTTTGCATCGCCAGAAAAGAAGAGAAGATAAAAATAGGGGCTCCCATCCATGCGCACACCTCAGCAGAGACAGGAGGCGTGTGTGTGTGTGTTTCAGCAGAGGCTCCTTCCATAGGAAAAAGAGGGGGCCATTTCAGGCAGAATAGAACTCTGTGTGGTAACCACCTTCACTATGTAACACACTGACTACAGAACAAAGCCTTCAGGCATGCTTTGGCATACTAAAGG
>WEKX01007001.1:21677-32473 GCA_013390025.1 Pitta sordida
TAATGCACACAGCCTGGGTAATAAACAGGAAAAGCTGGAAGTCTTGGTGCATCAGGAGCAATACGACATAGTTACCGTCACGGAAACATGGTGGGATGACTTGCACAATTGGAGTGCTACACTGGCAGGCTACACTCTTCAGAAGAAATAGGAGAGGACAAAGAGGTGAGGGAGTGTCCCTATACATTAAAGCAACCCTTGATACCATGGAGCTTGACATTAAAGGTGATCAGGTAGAGAGTCCATGGGTTAAGGTAAAAGGGATAGCCAACAAAACTGAAATCCTGATAGCAGTATGTTATAGACCGCCTGACCAGGAGGAAGAGGTGGACCTATTGCTCTTTAAACAACTAGAGATAGCCTCAAGATTGGTTGCCCTAGTTCTTGCAGGAGACTTCAATCTGCCTGATATCTGCTGGGAACTTAACACAGCAGAGAGGAGACAGTCCAGAAAGTTCCTAGAGATAGATAATGATTATTTCTTGATGCAGCTGGTGAGTGAGCCTACCAGGGGGGAGGCTGTGCTCAACCTACTGTTTACAAATAAGGAAGGTCTGGTTGGTGATGCTGTGATTGGAGGAAATTTTGGTTGTAGTGACCATGAGATAATAGAATTTTCAATTGGCAGTGTGACGAGAAAGGATATGAACCAAACCTCCGTGCTGGATTTCCAGAGGGCAGATTTTGGACTATTTAAGGATTTAATTAGTGGGGTACTATGGGAAGCAGCTCTTAATGGCATGGGAGTCCAGGAAGGCTGGACATAATTTAAGAGTGAGCTCATGAAGGCGCAGGAGCAGGCGGTCCCAATGTGCCAAAAGACAAGTAGGAGGGGTAGAAGACCAGCCTGGATGGGCAAGGGGCTCCTGAAAGGAGCAAAGAGGATGTATGCCCTTTGGAAAAAAGGGAAGGTAAGTCAAGGTGTGTTTAAGGAAGTTGTCAATTCATGTAGGAGAAAAATTAGAGAGGTAAAAGCCCAGATGGATCTCAAACTAGTCGTTTCTGTAAAGGTGAGCAAAAAATGTTTTTACAAATACATCAGAGCAAAAAGAAAGGCTGCAACATACTTCATTTAGGTTAGGTTAGGAATTGGTTGGATGGACGAGCCCAGAGAATGTTAGCAAATGGTGCCATATCCAGCTTCTGTGTGCCTCGGCTCAGCTTGGTGGCATGGTGCGGGCAGGCTTCCACCCACCCCAGTTCAGCGTGGCGTGGCTGAGCCCGAGATGGATGGGTGAAAAGTGCTTCCCACTCCCACTCTCATGGCAGACACAGACAATGACAGTCCCGTCCTGCAGTCCAACAAAGAGCAATTCCAGCCACGCAAAACCCCACAAAATTATAACAATTTATCTTGAAGATTTGACTAGCTCTGAGCATTTGCCAAAGAAAATAAAAACTGCAACACCGCTGATAATTTTCCTTTGCAGAAGTCTACTTTGTGTTGCATTTTTTGCCATTATTAAAATGAAAATATGATAGGAAAGGTCACTGCAGAACTACTTTCTGTGTGCTTTTATTCATCAGTTATCACTAATTTGCTAATCTTACATGTCAAAACAAAGGATTTCCAGCCACTTCTTTTCCAGATACCAGAAAAAAATCAAGCTTTGCCTCTTCATTCATTTATCAAACCACTTGTTACCAAAGATCTTTTTTCAGAATGATAAACTCCATTTGTAATTTTACTGCATATGGAAAGCTAAATTGACCATAACTTTCTTTCATAGGCTATGTGGGAACAGCTGTGCAATGCTGGCAATAATTTACTTGTATCAGAAGTGGGAAAAAGCCACATCTGACCACTTTATCTTCTGTAACGTATGGGATCCAGTTCTGAACACTGAATGAAAAGTGAATTATTGGGAACAACAGGAGAATTACATACCAGTATGGTAATGTATGTTCGAAACTTTTTAAAACCAACTGACATAGAGATATAATAAAATGGAGAGGTTACTATTTTTATAGGCTGCTTCATAGGACTGCTTCCTGCAGTGAAGAATGATGAGAGCACGGACCCAGAATGTGAGTGAAACCACTGAATCTTTTATTGAAAACTCGTGCGATTCCTATACAGTGAAATAAACATTTTTCACACTAGTTGTTTTCCTCACTATTTTTGACAATTTGTTTTTCACCCTGCAGGTGGCATTTTTCTGTATAGGTTCACACAGTGACTATCTACGTTTTACATATCTCAGCATGGGAAAGCAGAGAACAACAACTCTGTACCATAAGACTGTTTCAGCTAACTTCAGGCCTGCCTAGCCTTTAAACTCTCTTCAGGTATTTCTGGCTGTTTCAGTCCTGTGATGCTTTTTAGCCAAATGTGGCTTGTTCCGACAGTTCCCCTTTTTTGTTTTTAACATCATCATATACACGAGCTGTTTATGGTGAAGATGCACCGCATGTGTCATCTTAGCACCAATTCTGAGAAGTACAAGGAAAATTGCTGTGAACAATTTTTTCAGTTGCTGTGAACTGTCTCAAGATTAGGAATGTCCAAGTTCTTAAATTTAGACCTGTAAACCAATTCTTAGTTTATCCATGATAAATAATTTTTCAATGTGTCCAATGTTTGGATCTGCTGTAGCTGCTTTAGCTGGTCTTGCAATTGCCCAACCAAAGCACAGCAGACTCCAGCACATCTAATCGAATCAATATCTGATCGTCTATAGAAGCCTGCGCATTGAATTCACTGATAGCATTGATCAGGGCTTTGCTGACTGTTTTTGCCATTTGAACTAATTTCATCATGGCTGCAACCGATGCTGAGGCAGTAGCTAAAATAACTATAGCAGAAATAATTGCAAACAACAGTCATTCTAAGAAACACTTGACTCATCATCTGCTTTCATCAACCTGAAATTTCAATAACTGCATCAAATGATCCATTCCTCCTTTACTCTCCCCCTCCCTGGTTAGACTGACAGGGAGCCAAGTGGATACATGCCTCTTGAAGGGCAGCGAATAGATGTTAGGAGAGGTAGCATCTGCTGGAGTAACACATGTTTTAAATATAATTTCATCCATTTGAAGTTCATAGATGTTATTCAGGATATTGATAGTAAGACTCATTGCTAAACCAAAAACAAAGGGATGGGTTGTACAAATAGCAGACTGACTCCATGATTGAGCACAATATACCAAAGCATGAGCATTAATAAAAGGCAAAGCCAACCTCCAAAGATTTTCTTTCAATGCAGATTAATTAGCATGTCTAGAGACATACATTTTTACGTACATTTGTACATACGTTTGGACCCCAGTCAATCACTTTGTCCCCTGGCCACATCACCCCTCTAGGGTGCTGTCCAAAGCTAGGCTTCCACATCAACTGATGTAATGATTGGTATCTCTTCAAGGCAAAGCTAGGCAAGGATGGTCATCTGGTTTGATTTAGAAATGCGACATTGGTACCTGGCAATATGTTCTCTGTGTAGCTAGTAACTGTTTCACTAATTTGCAAACCAATAATATGTGGCAAACCCAGAAAATCCAAACACCATTCTAACTGAGTGGGATTAAATGTAGAACACACACAAACAGGTGGAGCATTAGCATAGTAGTTTTGATCATATAGCATCACACTCTCCATCAAATCTTTTTCTGCAGGAGGTGTCCATTTACCTCCGAGCCACAAAGTGTCGTTGTTAAGCAGTGGCACTTCTGTAAATGGGCTATACAATGGAGGATTCAGAAAATGTGCCCAGTACACGTGAGCAGGGGTCAGTACACTCAATATCATCACAAGGACTTGTATCACAGAAAACCTCATTACTGTTATGTCAGTCCTTCTTAGTTCTGAGCCTTTTTGCTGGCAGCCAATACAGTCCCATAGAGAGTTGGATGCAACACATGAAACCATAGTTAATAAATCTGCTCTGAGAGTCCTGTCTATTACAGGACTTGGTAAATTAATTTGTGATTGGACATGCAATTCAAAATTTCAACACTTTCTGTTACTACACAAGAAATACAGCATGAGTAAAAGTCCAAGCAACACCTTATTGTCAACCATTGTAATATAGTCTCCATCGATTCTCTGTAAAATACCAAAAAAATGTATTACACAATACAAATCCATTGCAATATTTACATCTTCCTCGTGAAAGAGCTGTAAAGCCTGTATAGGATCACTTAAATTAATAACAACATGTAAATTGATAGCAGCACGCAAATTAATCCATGGTATAAATATAAATGACTTTACAACACGTGACTTGAAATGACATTAACAGTTTCAACTTCACTGAAATCATAACAAGTAGACACTTAATACAATCAGAAAAAACACTTAGAACACGTATTCACAGTTTGCTGTCAAAATACTAAAATATTAGAAAATGACCTCAAGTTCATCTTAACTTGAGCAAAAATCATGGCCTTAAATCAAAACCTTAGAAGAGAAATACAATGACTTCACCCAAAAAACTACTCACAGTATAAAACTTTAAACATTTCATCATGACTTAAAATAAAAAATCTTAAACTGAAAGCATAAGCAAAACACTGAAAAACTTCTTAACTTAACCAAAACCTGATTTTAAACTTGAACAAAAACTTCATACAGAGTCAAATCAATGTTAACCTAAATCCAATCTAAACTCATATATAAATATAATAACTTTCTTTGCTCAACCTAATCTTGAACTGAAACTTATCTACAATCGTATCAACACTTACATTTAAAATCCTGAACAAATATGTCAACAGTAAGACTTACACTTTTTGAACAGTCAACTTAGCTTAATGTTTAATCTTAAATTATATTCGAGTTCAAACTTAAATTTAAACTTATCTGTAGTTATCTAAACCTAAACCAGATTTAAACCTAACTATTTTAGCTTTCTAATCTGAATGTAAACTTCAACTACACTTAAACTTTAACTGTCTTAACCCAACTTAAACTATTTCAAATAGTCAAACCTCTTCTACTTCATGCCCCCTATATTGCAGCTTCACATCTCAGCAGCATGATTTTTCAAGCATTTAAGGAGGCCTGTTTCGCAATTGCGCATACGCGACATGATGCATGAATATACAAATTAGGCAGTAATAAATATTCAAATAACACCCCATGCCATGCCACACAGACCATGGGTACGCTGCTCTGCCCACACTGCGCCTGCCTCGCAGCGCCCGCCCCAGCTTGACTCGGCTCCTGTCCGTAGTGCCTTACCTACCACAGCTCAGTTTGGCTCCCATCCCATGGTGCCCACCCCAGCTTGGCTCAGCTCCCATCCCGTGGTACCCACCCCACCCTGGCTCCGCTCCCATCCCACGGCACCCGCCCTTGCTCAGCAGTGCTGAAACAGTGCTGGAGCGCCGGGGGATCGTGTGAGGGTGCAGGGCAAATTTGCATATTAATGAGATGTCATTCTGCTTCAATTTGACTTACTCAAATCTATCTGAAATTAATTATTACAATTGAAACTTCACTAGAATCATAGTAACACTAACGTAACTGAAAGTAAAATCTATACAACCATGTGTTCACAAGAGACAAATTTCCTATGTGTATAAATCAATCCTTGCACTATGTACAGAGCTAAAAGATGACAGTTGCTTATCAAAATTACAGATATCAGGAGATGTCAAAGTCACATTATTTTCACAATCTGTTCGAATTATTATGATGTTACTAGCTACAATGACAAGCTAGAAAAAAAGGTGCCAGTCCAAAGTTGATGTCTTTTTCACTACATGATCTTTCAGGAAACATTTGATCAAGGCTCACACTGCTCTGAGGCCTCAGTCTCCTGTTGACACCAAGGGACAGCTTTTTCATCTGAGTCTTCATCTGAGGCTTCCTCAGATCTCTGCAACTCCCAAGAAGGCCTGCTAAAAATAGAAACAAGTAGGGTGAAAGCTTGTCTATATTTGAGCTTGATCATATAGGGCTCTGCCCTTGAGGAGTCAGAGATGGTAATTAATATAAGAGAACAATAAAGTTAAGAATGTGCCTTAACACTTACTTTGTTGATTGTAATGGATAAGGATAGACCAACCCACATAGCTAGTATGTTGAGCTGCTTGAGAGGGTCCAGAGAAGGGCAACGAGGATGGTGAAGGGACTGGAGGGCAGGCCCTATGGGGAGCGACTACAGGAACTGGGGTTGTTCAGTATGGAGAAGAGGAGGCTCAGAGGTGATCGCATTGCTGTCTACAACTACCTGCGGGGAGGTTGCAGCCAGGTGGGTGTGGACCTCTTCTTTCAGGCTGACGACACCAGAACAAGAGGGCACAGCCTCAAGCTACGCCAGGGGAGGTTTAAACTTAATGTTAGGAAGCGGTTCTTCACAGAGAGAGTGATTGCACATTGGAATGGACTGCCCAGGGAGGTGGTGGAGTCACCGTCCCTGGAGGTGTTTAAGAGAAGACTCGATGAGCTTAGTGACATGATCTAGCTGGGGGGTGTAGGGCTGGATGATCCTGTTTGTCCCTTCCGGCTCGGAGTGGCCTGCTACACTGTGAGGGAACTAAGTTTGTGTTTACTGCTCTGGGATGTGCTTTCGGATCTGTACGGGTGTTAGATGGTAAGTTGGACTAGATGATCCTTGTGGGTCCCTTCCAACTCATAATATTCTATGTGTGAGTCTGTGTAGCAGCTGGTAGCTTTACACGTAACTTTGTACTATATTGACTCCTAATTTGTTATTGTGATACATAGTTTGCTTTGCTCAGAATGATATTAACCAATTGTAGTACAAGAACAAACATGTAACATTATGACCAATGACCTGTAGCCAAATGTCCTAGCTGCTGCCATTATCTGTATAAAAAGATATGTTACATTGCAATAAACTGTCTTCCCATTGCCCTCGCAAAGAAGCATTGAGGAGTCCGTCTTGTCAATGCCACACACAAACATCTCCTTTTCCACTCTTACCAAACAATTCTGCACATCATTCAACATACAAGGATTGTAGTATCATCCGTTTTAAGTTCCTGCAAAGGGAAAGACAGAATGTGAGAACTTATTAATTGATCTGATTTAGACACATGGTAACCTCTGAAGGACAAACACCCATCATTTTGAACTTCGTTCAAAAAGACAGATACACAGCCTTCAGACACCATCAGTCACTGTCCCCGTAAAGCTGAACTAGAGTCAGCACCTGGAAAGTTTACCAAACAAAGGATGGTCGTGGGAACCTGACAGTTGAGTGTGTGAGAAACTGTCGCATCTTGGCAAGATGACATGTTGCACCGAGGGCAGAATACATTCAGCATAGTCTGCTTGTTTGAATGTGTACCTGTCAACCATAAGTTGTTGTACTGAGGTGAAAATCCACTTTAGTACGATGGTAAGTGTCCCCACCTGGCATGTGGGAGACCCGGGTTCGATTCCCGCCAGGGAGACAGTGTTAAGGGTTGGACTCGATGATCCTCGTGGGTCCCTTCCAACTCAGAATATTCTGTGAAATTCTGAGATACAAAGACTTCAGCCTCAGGTCTGCAGGATGACTCAGCAACTTCCTGGACATCAGACAGCTTGCAAAACCCATCGATTGCTCTGGGTAGATTGCAGTGCCTAGTCGCCTAGCAACTAACGCTGCTGCTGTGCAGAGTTCTTGGTAGCTGTCAGACCATGCTGTATACTGCTTAGTGAATAAAATCATGTTAAAGATCATTGTCCAATCGTGGGGTAACAGAGGATAAAGTTGTGAAACAATTTCTAACACATTCTGAACACAAGAGGACTCCGAACCATACTCGCTAACAGCATGTCACAATTCTCTAATGAAAACATGTGAAAGGAAGGGGTGGTCATGTCGTGCAGTCATTGGAGAGGGTGGCGGGGCCATGGCAATGGTGGTGATGGTGGCAGTGAGGAGAGCAGGGCCCCTTGCCATGGGGTGGGGCGGCAGCACACCACCAGTCCGCAGTGCATCTGCCAAACCAACAGATGGTAGTCGCAGAGCATACACTTTTGCATTTACGGAGCAAGGAGGTGGCTGTATTTCTGGTGCTGATGGTGTCATCAGCCTCCTGTTGCAGTTGGAGCGGAGCCAGGGGTTGCAGCGGAGCCAGCCATTTGCAGCTCAAATGGCACCTTGCCCATGGCTGTTGGCATGCTTGGATCCATGCAGTGTAGACAAACAACTTTTCCATGCCAGATACCCAAACCCTAAAAGACACCGAGCGCTAGAGTTCCAATCGTTGGGCACATGACCCCTGCCTCTCTGAGTTCAGGAGCTGTTTGCATGAGCATCACAGTGTCTGCACCCCCATGAGTCTAGAGAGAGAGGGGTTTGTGGAGTTTGTAGAGTTCATGGATACCCAGGTGGCTGCCTTGGTGGCAGTATGTGCCCAAGCAGCACAGACATGGAGTCAAAGTATGTAAGTGCATCATCAGAACACCACAACTGTAGGGAGTACAGCGTGGCTGTGGCTGCACTGCCTGCAGCTATGTCCTGCAGTTGTGAGGGTGAGTGGGAGAGCCCTGCTGTTTCGCAGTTCGTATAAACAGTTTGTAATGAGTCTGCTGTGACTTAGCCAATACAAGCCCCATCGTGTTTGGTGCCCAGTTGCACCCTTGTTGTAACCTGCATAAAATACCTGTTAACAAGGGTGAGCAAGGGTGAGTGCGCACTTGCTGCATCTTTAATCCCTCATACCTGCAACTGGAGAGAAATTCCTTAATTCGGAGTTAATCTGTCGTGTTCGGGCACAATTTGCTCTACAGTGATACCTCCAAATTTGTGAGGAACAGATCTCCCAGGGATCTCATAGACCATCTGATTCACAAAAATTTACAGGTCGTTAATATGCATGCAGGCCACACCCATCGCTTCACCCCTCACTGCTCCGGAGCTCTGGGGAGCATTTTCCGCTCCTCCTCATGGGCTCTCACAGTACAGGGGAGCAAAGGAAACAGTTTATGAGCCCTGTCTGCCTGGGGAGATCCACAAAGAATCCCTGGGTTTCTCTTCAGTCATGCTGCCACTTCTGCAGTCGCTGCGGTCAGCCCAACCAAGCACTTTTCCTGGGGCGATGTCATCACCAGGTGCACCAGACATGCAGTCCCTGGGCATAGACTGCATTGCTTTCCCTGCCTGTAGCCATGGAAACAGTAACACACAGACACACGCTTTAATGTTACATATCGAACTGTCGTTACCGCTTCTGGAGCGCCCATGGTGTCCTTGTGCTCAGCGAGGGTCAGTCCCCTGGATGGACTTAGAGTAACAGGGGACCACACCACTCCATGAATAACTAAGTAAAACCTGTCGGAAATATTTCTGTGAATATGAGAAGACGTGAATATTACAGAGTGAATAACTGAGGTGTGACTGTATTGGTGGGCCTACAGTGAAAAGCTGAACAATGTTAGATGACTGTGATTTCTTTTTGCATTTTGTTGAAGAAATTTGCCCAAAGGCAATAAACAATATGACACACAAAGCATTCTGTTATGGAAGAGCTTGCTAACAGTATTTGCATTGATTAAAACATTATTTTTGAACTAAAATCCAGTGACAACACAAATATGTCTGAGCTATTCTTCCATAAAGGACCATGCAAGACTTTAGATTCTGTTCCAGTTGTCAACTCGCTGCTGTGTGGTTGCCCAGAACAGAAGCCTTTCTGTTTAACAAAAATCACAACTAATTTGATGTCAAAAGACAAGAGGGAACTGACAATGAATGAAGCCTTTACACTTTATTGCAAAATTAATGTAGATTTCCAGATTTAACTTTTTGATTGTAATGTCAAACCCTTATTAAAAGACTCTGGCGAGACTCCATTGTTTTTCTGCATGAATTCTGAATTATAATAACAATTATCTCCTTTAGGCATTGTGCATTTCAGGATCATTGTTATACTTCACAGTAGACTAGAATCACTTGGGTCTTCAGCCTAATGTTTTATTCCACTACCCAAGGTGTACGAAAACTGGCCCAAAATGCATCACTTTCTATGTCTAACTGTTTAAGGAATTTTATTATTCTCAGTAGGCGTTACTCAAGCCTGTTTAAAATGTCAGATATATATACTTGTTGGAAATTCATAGTATTTGTTTATTTATTACCTTATCATAGAACAAAAATTGCTTATGGAAATAAAAGTCCAGCTGGACATTCTCACATGAGAATCTTTGAAATGAGAAACTACATTCATTTTTAGAATTAGAGAGTAGATAGTGGCCAACTGGATTAAAAGAGTTTATTACTTATTTTCGCAACATTTTAACATTCTGTTCTCCAACTATTTTTATTCTGAATGCCTTTCTTTCTGTGCTACATATGAAAAGGATCTTAAAAGTTATTTAGAAAATGATCAAGGATTTTTGTTTATTCTATTATTTTCATGTGATCTAGAGAGGATAAAAAAAACTGGAGTGATCACAGATAAGTCGGCAGCATGTTTGTTTTTCTCTTGAGATATCTTTATTGGAATTGGAGTAACAGGTAAATTACTTCTTATACCAGATAGGCAGATGTTATTGAACAAAAAGCAGTATAATCCCAGATGTATCACTCCAGGAGTTTTGTACTCAAAAGTTTGTTTCTCCTTCTTTTTTCTCTGTGATGACTATTTCTTCAGGGTTTTGTGTTTATTTTGTCCCCAAGAACCAAGATTTTTTTTCATCAGTATCAATGTAGTCGGAGACCTCTCTCAAGCCAGAAAATTTGGCTCCTTTGGGCCTTCCAAGTGGTGCATGAAGCTGTATTACTATTAGCTGTGTTCACAGAATCACAGAATCACAGAATATTATGAGTTGGAAGGGACCCACAAGGATCATCTAGTCCAACTCACCACCTAACACCCGTACAGAGTCCGAG
>WEKX01007001.1:46032-60564 GCA_013390025.1 Pitta sordida
CTCAGGACCCTCTCAAGCAGCTCAACATCCCTCTTAAACTGGGGAGCCCAGAACTGCACACAGTACTCAAGATGTGGTCTGACCAGCGCTGTGTACAGGGGAAGGACGACCTCCCTGGACCGACTGACCACACTGTTCCTGATGCAGGCCAGGATGCCATTGGCCTTCTTAGCCACCTGGGCACACTGCTGGCTCATATTGAGTTTCCTATCAATCAGTACACCTAAGTCTCTCTCCACTTCACTAGTCTCGAGCCACTCCTCCCCCAGCCGATAGCGGTGCATGGGGTTGTTATGGCCGAAGTGAAGAACCCGGCACTTAGTCTTGTTAAACCTCATACTGTTGGAGCCTGCCCATCTCTCCAGCCTGTCAAGGTCCCTCTGGAGGGCCTTCCTACCCTCCAGCAGTTCAACATTTCCAGTGTTTGGGAGCAATAACAACAAAAATTAAATGTTGTTCACATATTATAGTACTGCTTAAACTGATAAGGAATTATCCTTAGACACAGAAAGCAGTCAGAGTGCAAGAGTGCCTTGTGTCACTAGTCTGCAAATGCCACATCATCCATGTTTGTCCCAAGATAATCTCTTTTGATATCTCACTCTGCCTTTCATTTCTACTCTATTCCATCCCAAAATTTGAAGGCTTTTTCTCTTCTGCTGCCTTCTATTTCAGTCATCAGAGAGGGTGAAGGCTGGAGGTCCCCGGAAGTACAGAGGCTGAGGTTTTATGTCGTTCAGTAGCATTTAAATGTGTTTATCTGAAAAGGAGAAACAGTCTCAAAAGTCTAGATATGTATTACTAACTGCCCAGTCACATCAGGCAAGATAATGGAGATTTAGCTGAAAAAAAGTGTGATGAGCAAACCTTGTAGTCTCTGAGAAAACTTATGTTTTGTCAAGTTTGTCTCACCAGTGAAAAAGCACATAATTCAACTTTTTTAGAAGTCAAGTGTATGACAGGATAATTTACACTTATGAGAAAGCTCTGTAAGTGTCCAGCAGTGCTGTACTCTTCAGAGCTACATAGCTGTTGATACCTTGCAGTAGGAATGTTGGAGGGTCACATACTTGAGCAGAGCTCGAGATTTTTTGTTCTGCTGACTGATGTGCTTAAATAAGGCAATGAGCGATAGCATAAAAAGAGAGATAACAGTGCCACAGATCTTCTGCTGGTAGGAACTGCTCAGATTTCCCTTCTCTGATTATTTTTCTAATGAAAAAGAAATGTAATTATGATATGTTGCATCATGTTTTTCAGAAACTAGAAAATTTTGAATCAAATGTAGTCTGGACTTTTTTTTCTCAAAGTATTTTGACAAATGATTTCAATGCAAACGAAAAAATTTTAATATAGCACTAGACTGTCACCACTAATTTCATTCTGAAGAAGAGATGACAGAAAAAAATACTTCCTTCAGAGTCATATTTTGTGGATATAGCTGATGTTAAATAAGCAGTATCTGAAATTGAATTAATCAAAACTTCTGATTAATTGAAGTTTAATTTTAGCTAAAAGATACCAAAATTTGAAATTTAATGTAAAAAAATCATTCTCAGAGTAATCCGAACTAATAATTTTTATTTTCTTAAAATGGGACTATAAAAATAAAATGCTTTTCTTAAAGAAAAAAAGTTAAAATCTTCATTAGTTTGTAGGAATAGCAGTTTCCATTTTAATTAGCTCATTCTTGAACAGAAAGAAACAATACAAGCTGCAGGAGTTTTGTTGGCACATGGGAGTTTAAAGATGAGAAAATTTATTGGTTGTTTTAAAGTACAGATGTGTTGAAGGAACTCAAATCCTCAAACACGAAGAAGCTGGACAGTAATGAAGAAAGAAATTAAAATCATAGGAGCAAAACGAAATTGTGGTAAACTTGAAGGTTGAATTGGTATACAAGTATCACCAAGATGTGTCTGGAGGTTAGTTCAGAGGTTCACAGGTTATTCCGAATTGGAAGGGACCCACAAGGATCATCTAGTCCAGCTCCCAAGTGAGTGCCTACACAGTGATCAAACCCACAATCCTAGAGCCTTGAGCACTACGTTCCATCCATCTGAGCCTCACATGTCACTGAGTTCCTCATCCAGTCTTTTCTTAAACACCTCCAGGGATGGTGACTCCACCACCTCCCTGGGCAGACCGTTCTAATGAGAGATCAGTCTTTCTGTGAAAAACCTCTTCCTAACATCCAGTCTAAACTACTCCTGGCACAGCTTAAGGCCATGTCCCCTTGTTCTGGTACTGGTAGCCTGAGAGAAGAGATTTACATCCACCCAACTGCAACCTCCTTTCAGGTAGTTGTAAACAGCAATGAGGTCGCCTCTGAGTCTCCTCTTCTCCCGGCTGAACAGTCTTAGTTCCCGCAGTTGCTCCCCATAGGGCTTGTTCTCCAGCCCTTTCACAGAATCACAGAATCACAGAATACTAAGAGTTGGAAGGGACCCACAAGGATCATCTAGTCCAACTCACCATCTAACGCCCGTACAGAGATCGAACGCACACCCCAGAGTGGTGAACATAAACCTAGTTCCCTCACAGGCGCACAGGCCACTCTGAGCCAGGAGGGACCCACACTTTCACCATCCTTGTCGCCCCTCTCTGGATCCTCTCGAGCAGTTCAACATCTTTTTTAAGCTGAGGAGCCCAGAACTGCACACAGTACTCAAGATGTGGTCCTACCAATACTAAGTACAGGGGAAGATTAACTTCCCTAGTCCTACTGGCCACACTGTTCCTGATACAGGCCAGGATGCCATTGGCCCACTTAGCCACCTGGGCACACTGCCAGCTCATATTAAGTTTTCTGTCAATCATTACTCCCAAATCCCTCTCCACTTCACACTCTTCAGTTACTCCTCCCCCAGCTGATAGGATGCCTGGGATTGTTATGTCCAAAGTGAAGAACCCAGCATTTGGACTTGTTAAATCTCATACTATTAGAGTCTGCCCATTTCTCTAGCCTATCAAGGTCTCTCTGAAAGGTCCTTCTACCCTCTGGCAGTTCAACATTTTCCCCCAGGTTGGCACCATCCACAAACTTGCTAATGGTGGACTCAATTTCCCTGTCCATATGATCAATAAAGATGTTAAACAGTGCCACGCCTAACACTGATGTCTGCAGGACTCCACTAGTTACTGGTCACCAGCTGGATGTGGCACCGTTTACCAACACTCTCTGTGCTTGTCCATCCAGCCAATTCTTAACCCAACACAAAATGCTCCTATCCAACCCACGCTCTGAGAGTTTCTTCTGAGGCTTACCATGGGAAACCGTGTCAGAAGCTTTGCTAAGATCCAAGTACACAATATCCACTGCCTGTCTATCATCAACCATACAAGTCACTAGTTCATAAAAGGAGATCAGGTTGGTCAGACAGGACCTACCTCTCCTAAATCTGTGCTGACTGGGTCTAATGTCGTGGTTACTTTGCAGGTGCTGCATAATAGCACACAGAATTACCTGTTCGATGACTTTACCCGGGACCGAGGTCAGGCTGACAGGTCTATAATTACTTGGATCATCTTTCCGGCCCTTCTTGTGGATGGGTGTCACATTAGCCAATTTCCAGTTTTGTGGTACATCACCAGTAAGCGAGGACTGTTGGTAAATTATGGAGAGTGGCTTAGCGTTTTCATCTATAGTTCGTCTAGCGAGTTCATATATAGTTCAGAAGAGGTATCTCTTGCTCATCAGTACAAGCTGAAAGGTGATAGGTGGTCTGCATTTAAGAGTGACATGCAAATATTTTTAACTGTTCTTTGTATCTGAACTGGCTTTATTCTAGATGAGTTCTCAGTGTAGCTCTCTACATTAAATCTACAACAATTTACTGTAGGATTGTTTTTATACAGAATCTATTGAATATGACATATCTGCTTATCTATTTCTGTTTCTCCCTCCCATTTTTTCCTGCATTTCTTTTCTATTTTTTCTTGAAAAGCAGTTTTATTTTCGAACTATTAAGTGTTTTATATAAATCAATACTACTGTTCTGTAGTCTATGTCCTGTAATGCACGTTTTCCCCTGTTGCTTAGAAATTCTCTTTAAAGGCTTTATTTTAAAATACAAAGGATATACAATTGTATAAGATATTAAAGGAAGTATGATGCATGCAGAAAATGAAAACTTCAGTGACCAAGCTCTACCTTTCACATCCAAGAGAACAATTCCCACAGTGCTTAATGTTTCACAATAAATTCCAGATTGAGTACAGTTTCATTCTACTGTTTCTAAAAACACTAGATAATTCTTAGGTAACAAAGCCCTTTTTGGGTTTGTTTGGTTTGGTTTTTTTCTTTTCTGATTTTGTACATGGACTGAAATAAAGGAAGAAACTGGAAAAGATTACTGATAATTGCTTCAAGCAAGAGGCCTGGGGGACAAAAGGTTGGAGAGGAGGCCTCTTAGGTTACCATTATGATATGTGTGGTAAATGCATCTTAGTATTTTGTATTCCACATTGCTCTTTTAAAACAGCATTGTCTGTAGCACTCCTTTCATCCCCCTGCTATGATGGTATATCCCGGAAACGAATTTGAGGCATTTCGACAACAGGAAGAGGCAGTTCCAGGGACGGCAGCAATCTCAGCAGCTCAGTATCTCAGCAGCCCGGTGTGGTGGATTGCAGCTACTTCTCATTTTCCAGTTTTTTTCCCTTGGGACTCTGAGGAACTGAACCTGTCTCCCATAAACACATCCAAACTGTCTGAACTGAAACAAAGAATCTCAACTATCTGCATAGGAAGGCTCCACATCTAGCCAGGAACCAGATTTCAGCCCTTCCTTCCCCTCCCCCACCCCAGTCCAGGGGAGGAAAAAATATCAGACAGTGTCAGACTGACAAAAACAACCGTTTGGTTTTTTTTCTCTTGCTCTTCCTTAATTCTCTGGAGGAGGATTTTCAGTTATAAATCTGTGTACTTCAGTTAATAAATAACTTTTTCTATTTTCTTCTTTACTTGCCTTTGAGGAGAGAGATCAATTTAATTGGAATTGGTGGGGGAGGGAGAAATCTCACTCTAAACTGCTACAAGGCCCATGGGAGATACCTTCAAGTCAATGGCAATGGCAGCTTGAATAGGAGTCAACAGTGCCCTGCCAGCCGAAAGTGCCAACTCTGTCCTGAGGTACATCGGGTACAGCATCACCAGCTGGTCAGGGAAGATAACTGTCCCACTCTGCACTGCCCTAGTGTGGTCCCAGCTTGTCATCTCTTGGTCCAATTCTGGGCATCTCAATATAGGAAGGACATCAAATTATTAGAGTGCCTCCAAGAGGGTGACTAAGACTGTGAAAGGTCTTGAGGACAAGACTTATGAGGTTTTCCAAGATAAAATATTCAAAGAAATTCTCAGAATAAAATCCTATGTACTTAGTGACTACTGGGTCTAATTCACTCAGACATTTGGTGGTTTATATTTTTGTATGTACAGAAGGTATTGTGTGATAAAGTGTATTTGTCTATTGTTTTTGTTCTAAGTCATCCTGAAAATGAAAAAAAAAATGTAAAGAAATGTTCTGTGTTTACTTTTCTGTTGTTTCAATCATCTTTATGGCTAGCAAAACAATCTGATTTGCTTTTGCAGATGTGTTTCCAATTCTCCTTCTCACAAGTCACTTGAGTATATGGTATTTCTGTCATATGGACCAGAGGAAAAAAATAGGGAAAGAATGAATGTTCTAGCAGTGCCCTCTTTATTTCTATACTACTTGATCCTAAAATGCTAATCCTAAATCACCAAGTCTGTAGTTTTCAGGTCTAGCTCTTGCCAAGTTTATCAATGACTTTGTAATATTAATTATTCTGTGAGTACATTTGTGAAAGCTAAACATACAAGGCATCCATTTCACTTCTTTATCTAAAGCACTGCTGATGAAAAGGTCCCAAACCAAACACTGCAGTGCATTTGATGCTTGGCCAGCTACACTCCTAGGAATGTTTATATGGCAAGTGAAAGGCTAAATATTATTGCACTGGTGCCAGAGCAGTTTCCTCTTCTTGGCAGCTGCTAAGTAAAAGTCATCTTCTTGAGACTAGTAGGGTGGCTCTCTCCTGCTGTGGTATGACAATTCTGGGTACTGCCCTTTTGCAGCTAATGTCATTAGGTATTTCCATCATGCATTGGGTATGTGGATGAAAAAAATCCAACTGAGAAAAAGCACCTGGTACAATTTCCCATGCCTATACTGAAAATATAAATCAAATTTAACCTCAGCAGTTTACTGTTTGCTTTAGCTAAAAATATATATGCAAGGCAAGAAGAGACACATCAAGTCAATGTATTTTATAATATGTATTTTTAATGTTGTAGTGTTGTGACAGAGAGAAATTCTGCATCCATGCGTACCAGTCTAAAATGCTATTATTACATTATATCCTATGAATTTTCAAATATGTATGGAGTAATATATATTTGCTTAGTTTTATAGAGTGTCTAGCTGTGAAAAAACATTAAGACAGTTAAATATTTAGAAAGGTGCCTAGCTTTTCAGTCTGCCAAATTTATATTGCAGCATACTGTGCTCTTTACGTAAGCTCTGCCTGCATTATTTTGAAATTTTCTATGTCATAGTCTTGACTGCAATTTCACACACCATGTTATATTTATCCGAATTCTGACTTCAGGCGATACGTATGAAAGCTCCACTCATTGAGGAATCTGAAGCTATTGGAAGGCAGTTGTTGTACGGAGAAGTCAAGGACAGAAAAATACTTTACTATTGTGTCAGACCTCTGACAGAGTGGCTTGTCAGTTAAGCAGCAATTTTCCTGACTTCCAACTGTTTTAATTTGTAAATAGAACAACAAAACAGTTGTAATGGAAAATGAGCGCTTTCCCATCAAATTAGAGGTTACAGATCAGAATAAGCTGTAGCCTCCAACTTTGACCAGTTACAATTTCAGTGTAAACATGAGATCCAGACAAGTCTTTTGAGTCTTTCTTTGTTGTGACTTGTTGTATCATTTGTGTGGGACAGAGGAGGACCTAGGATACTTTATATCAAGAACTTGAATACTTCTGGCATTTTAAATAACAACACTAACATAACACTAAGTTTCATTCTGTAAATCTGAGATCTTAAGGTCCTTCTCTTGTTCCTAAAAAGTGGAGCTTAACAGACCTTTTGTTGTCATAGACAGAAAATCATCAGAAATACCAGAAGCTGTAAGGTTCGAACAGCAAAGTGCAGTGAGTGATAAACTAGGAGATGTTAATTGTCTGTTGTAGTGAACTGTGATCTGTGAATAGTTCTGTTGAGGAACAGCATACTGCTTTCTGTTGCAACTTATGCAGAATTGATAACCTCCCATACATAGCCTGGATTGGCAGCCATGGAAGTACCTTTCAAAATAGCAGCATTCAGAGTCATTGGATCTTAATTGTGACACCTGTTAGATCCAGTTAATTTGTGAAATCTTTAATTTTCTGGTAGGTTAGTGTTTGTATTGTCAATAGATTTCACATTGCTTCTGCAAGAAGTCTAATATCTGAAAAGAACAAAATATAATCATTGAGGTTGAAAAACACTGTTAAAATTGAGTCCAGCCATTAACCTAAAACTGTCATGTCCACTATTAAACTTTTTTCTAAGTATCACAGTATTAGCAAGGTTGGAAGATACCTTGGAGATCATTGAGTCCAACCTGTAACCCAGCACCAACCCATTGTCTAAACCATGGCACTAATTGCCTCATCCAGCCTACTCTTAAACACCTCCAGGGATGCAACTCCACCACCTCCCTGGGCAGACCATTCCACACCTACACATCTTTTAAACACCTCCAGGAACGAAAACTTAACCATTTCCCCAGGTAGCACGTTCCAATGCTTGACAACCCATTCAGGAAGAAAATTATCCTCATATTGTATCTAAATCTCCCCTTGGAGCAACATAAGGACATTTCTTCTTATCCTATCACTTGTTATTTCGGAGAAGACACTGACCAGGGAAATAACAATGAAATGATAGAATTCTATTTCAGTGAAAAAAAAAAAAAAAACAGAAGTGGAAAGGTACAGAATTTCAAAACACTAAAAAACACACTTGTTAGGCCAAAAGACGCGTCATGTTGATATAACACAAATGTAGTGCATTCATGCCCTCAGGTTTGGGTGGCTTGTCACAAATGGTACATTCTGTACTTCCCCCCTGTCTGCCTGGTGTTACATCCTAGCAAGCCCCTCACTACACCCCACCCCCTAAACTTCCCATTGATTGTAGTTACCTTCCCACTGCCCGCCCCCCCTTTTCCCGGGGAATGAAACTGAGAGGGAACACGTGTTTGGATCTCTTTCACTTTCAGCTCCAAGGAAGGAGATTTCAGAATATACTGGGATTGCATCGCTGAAGGAGAAAGAGTGGCTTTTGTCTTTTGCTTTTGTCCATTGTCAGGTTTCTTTCCCAGGGCTACAGCTAGTCGAACACTTAGCCCTCAGGAAGCAGAAACTCGTCACACAAACAATTCCTGAAAAGAGGCAAAATGTCATGTTTAATACTCAGAATGAGAATGTGGTGAAATGATGCATTCACCACTTCTGCATGATGAAAGAAGGCCCAATGACGGTGCGTTTTTTTCCCTTTTTTTTCTCAGGGCTTGTTACACTTTAATTCAAAAGGCAGGTCTTTCATACCTTTTTTGACAATAGAGACAGGCTAGCCTTTGAACTCCTGGGTCAGCAATGACAGCTCTTAAGTTTGCACCTTGGTGGGCAGGTGCTCTGCTTGAGGTCATGATGAAGAGATATGTTGACATTTCAGGAAGCAAAAGCAATCTGTACACCACTTTTTCTTCCAACATACTAGCTCTCCTGAGTAGTTTTCATTTTCTCCTTTTTCAGGCCATTTAGTTTCTTGTTTTAGTCATCGTTCATTAAATATTAAATTTAAAGCATTTGATCAGAACACTCACAGCTGGCAACAAGTTAGACCTAAACATTATATCTTGCTGATTTTCTCTGCCATTGTAATTCCTCTCTTACTGCTAAATGAATTATAGGAGATCAGTTTAATGCAGAAAAGACCCACTCAAACTTATCCATGAAAAAAGTTACATAAATCAACGAGAAAGGTATAAAACCAAGTTTTTTATCTTCATTATCAATCAGTAGGATAGAATGCATGTCATTTCAATTAATATACACTGGAATAAGATACTTTTAACAAAATTCAGAATGGATAGAACACAATATGAGTTCTAGATTAATTCTCTGTTCATATTTTTTCCAGCATTTATAGATACAAGAAAGACATGAAAAATCTATATCAAATGTGGATTTTGAAATCATCTCTTTTGGATAGTGAACTTACCTATTCCAAGTAAGAGAACTATCCAAATGGCTGTTGGATACTACATCTGAGAAACAATTTTTTTTACATCAGATTTTACTATTTCTACTATTTGACTATAAATAAGCATTTGATATCTAATTTTTATTGGTCTTACCACTCTACTGGAATGAAGTTGAAGGTGACCTTTTTTCTCCAGCTCTCCCAATGCAAAGGAGGTAAATGACTTGCAATGAACATTTTCTGTGCAGTTTAGGAAAAAATAAGAGGTCCTCTTGCCACCAAGTTTTCTGCTAAAGTGACTAGGAAAGCTGAATTGGAATAACAGAATTTTGCTCCCCCAATACACTGCAGAGAGAGGAGTATCAGAGCCAAACCTGGCAGTGATTTAGGGATGTGAATGTCTTTCAGGCAGTTTAAACTAAACAGTAACATATAGAATCACAGAATCACAGAATCAGTAAGGTTGGAAAAGACCTTAGAGATCATCAAGTCCAACCTATCACCTATTACCTAACCTAGCCAAACCTGTTACCTAACCTGTTGCCATCCTGCTACCAAGGTTGGAAAAGACCTTAGAGATCATCAAGTCCAACCTATCACCTATTACCTAACCTAGCCAAACCTGTTACCTAACCTGTTGCCATCCTGCTACCAAGGTTGGAAAAGACCTTAGAGATCATCANATAATCCGAATAATCTTGGCTCTCCTAACTGTCAGTACTATAAAATACTCACCAATAAACTGTTCAGCAATGAAAGACAGCTGTATGCGTTAAAACTTTTTTGCTAATTGTATCTATTTTCTGAACTATTGTCTCTTGCTTCTTCTTTCCATGTCCTTTCTCAGTGTGCTTCAACTTGAATTTTTAAGAGTTATTTGGCTCACAGTTAAATTCACCACTGACATAGTTCAAACTGATTTTACTGGCCTTACCGAGGAGCTGATTAAGGCCCAATGCCTGTATTTAAATTAAAGACATTAATTTATTTTAAATATTTCATATGCAAGGAAGTATGTTATATAAGATCTGCCTGTCTTTGAGCACTGCAAAAAGTCCAACACCTTAGAATATTTTCTTTTCTCCAGGTTTTTCTCAAGGATTTTTATAACAGAACTTTTTCCTCTCTCACTCTCATCCTGTTAGGCTAAAACGATCACAGTTCTGCACATTTAAGGCTATAGGTCAAAAAATCAGAGACATATACAAGTGTTGCTTTCTAAAGATAGATTCCTTGCTGCTTTTCCATTTGACTTTACTCTTTTTGTTGATTGATCTGACTTTTAAGGACAAAATAGAGTTGTTTATTTGAAACAGAAATCACTTTAGTAGTGTTGATTTAATGTGGGCTATTGTGACTATTTCTAGTGAAAATACAAACCTGGTAAAACCATTAGACTTATTCCATATTAGCTCCGTTGGTTAGAGCATGGTGCTGATGGCACCAAGGTTGTAGGCTTGATCACAGTACAGGCTATTCTGTTAAGAGTAGGACTTGATAATCCCTTGTGGATTCCTTCCAACTCAGAATATTCTGTGAATCATACATTCAGCCTAATTGCTGTTCAGGGAAATAGCTCTGGTCCTGTCCTAGGGTATTTAATACCCTTTTCTTTGGAGTCATCCATGGTTCTGCAGAGCTTTCAGAAACAGATTCTCCATCAATTAAATTTCATGCAGCAGGCTGCAACAAATCAGTCCTTGCACTAATAAGACATTCACACAGGTTCACAGGCTATTCTGAGTTGGAAGGGACCCACAGGATCATCTAGTCCTCTACAGTTTTAATGTGTAATAAATGGTGACACTGTTTTTTATTAATAAAACAAGAGACACCTCCTTTTGATTATTGGTTCCAACTTATAAGCATATGGCCTTATCAGAATGTACAGAGAATAACTTAAACTACTTAATATTATTATAATTACTGTTACTCATCAGCCATCAAACAAAAAATACTATTTGTGGGTTTGTCTCCAAAAGTGTCTTCTGTTGATAACCCTCTACTGTACTATTAAGCAAAAACTCACAGGAAAGACCCTCGATGATAATGTGTGAAATGAAAGAAAAAGCTTTCCAGGAGCCCAATTGTAGAACAAAGCATGAAAGACATTTTAACAGCCTGAGAGCTAAAAAAATTACAGTATTACAGTATCACAGTGCTGATAAAGTTGGAAAAGACCTTGAAGATCATCAAGTCCAACCTATAATCCAACTAAAACCTGACAGCTATAACATTTACACCATGGCCCTCAACACCTCATCCAGTCTACCCTTAAACACCTCCAGGGATGGCGATTCAACCACCTCCGTGGGCAATGCATTCCAATGCCAAATCACTCTTTCAGTGAAAAACTTTTTCCTAATGTCAACTCTGAATCTCCCTTGTTGGAGCTTAAGACCATCTCCAATGGTCAGAGAGGAAAGACTAACCCCTGCCTGTCTATAACCCCCGTTTAGGTAGTTACAGACAGCGATAAGATCACCCCTGAGCCTCCTCTTTTCCAGACTAAACAGACCCAGCTCCCTAAGACGCTCCTCATAGGGTTTGTCCTCCAGCCCCTTAATCATCCTTGTTGATCGTTATTCTTTTTTTTTCTACAAATTACTTCTAAGCCTTCTGTGCCTCCATCTTCATTGCAGTTACAACTTCCTCATGAGGGGAAGAAGAGAGGCNCATTGCAGTTACAACTTCCTCATGAGGGGAAGAAGAGAGGCAGACAGGGTCTCTGTGGTGACCAGTGACAGGACTTGAGGGAATGGCTTGAAGTTGTGCCAGAGGAGGTTTAGGTTAAATATTAGAAAAAGGTTCTTCACCCATGGGTTGGTTGGGCACTGGAACAGGCTGCCCAGGGAAGAGGCCACAGCACCAAGAAGACAGAGTTCAATAAACATTTGGATGATACTCTGAGGCACATAGTGTGACTCTTGTGGGTGGTCCTGTGCAGGGCTAAGAGTTGAACTTGATGATCCTTGTGAGTCCCTTCCAAGGTTTGTGATTGTGCTTTATCTTGTATTACTATTACATGGTTTCGAGTGTGTTGTCACAGAATGTATAGTTTCAGTCACAGAATACTCTGAGTTGGAAGGGACCCACAAGGATCATCGAGTCCAACTATTGACACTGTCTCCCTGGTGGGAATCAAACTTGGGTCTCCCACACGCCAGGTGGGGACACTTACTTTTTTTTATTCTTGTAGCTAGACTTTATCATCGATGATGAAGAACTTTTATTGACTTGTCACAATTTGTATTAGGTGTCTTATTTCATAAACTGTTAGAATGAATCCCTTATAAAGGTGCTGACAGTTTTGTCGATGGTGGAATAACACGTTGGGAAGACCAATACCTTCCTCTGTTGGTGCATGTCATGGGTTTGAGTTAATTTTTTTGATAACCACCATGTTGTGAACAAAAGGCAGAGTTCCTCAGCAGGAGATTCAGTGGAGGAATCCTTTGTCATTTAGCTGGAAAGCTAATGGCTTTTGATGGGTCATTCCGCCCATGATGGCTGTGCAGGGCTGAGGGTGAAGTGTTCGGTTCCCATCTCCCCTCTCCTCCCCCTTCTCCCCTCTCTGGGGGCAATAGAGGGACAATTCTGGGGACCAGGGTGTCGCTGGGGGTTTTGGCTGCAATCCTGGAAGGAGACATGGGCTGCCTGGCTGCTGTGGTTTGCTCCCCACACAATGGTGAAGGGGTCTCAGCTGTTTATCCCGTGACCAAATTGTCTCTGCTGCAGTCGCTAACTGTCCCAGCCCAGCCCTATGTTCAGGAGGCCTGTCACCAATGGTGAAGAGAGACCTCGCTTGGAGTCAGCTCGTCTGTGTTTTTCTCCCATCTCCCACTGTTCCTGAGTTCAACAAGTGACTCTCCTTTATATTCTTTACTTGTAGTTTGCCTTGCTTTTTTGCCTGTGACCAGTTTTATTTTTCCAGTTTTTTCCTCCAGGAGAGGTTGTGGGTGAGTCTCTGGCATCCAGCCAGGGTCAAACCACGACAGCCTCCCACCCCGAAAGGGCAATTGAATGCACCCTTTGATTGTTGAATTGAAGTTTAGTGTTCGGTGAAGGCCTCCTCCCTTTACAGGACCCCAAAAGACTGATGGAGCATTAAAGAATTTCAATTTCCTGGTGGTACTGACAGACATATTCATTTAAGGAAAATCAGTCAGGACTCAAGGTAGTTGCATGCATGCTACAGAAAAAGTTTCTTTTGGCCCAAGAGCCAAGGAAAGAGGGACGGCAGTGCCCCTGCCGTGCCAGGTGCCAAAAGAGAACTGTCCAGATTTGTCGCCAACCTTTAACCCCTTGCCTCATGCATATGCAAATCACTCCATGAATATTCATCCCTTCAACATTTTGTCATGGACAAATGATGGACTTACTCTGCCGTAAGTCCGTCAACCAATTAGGTCCAATGTTGCTCATTCTTTTCCCCTTGTTGTGGCTAATACTCACTTTTGTTTACCTTCAGAGACTGCAGGACAGCATTTTTCATCCTTAATATTCAACCTTAACTCTCAGGCCTCCTGAATGATTTTGAAATCTGCTTATCCTTCTAAAATTCACTAAAAATTCACTAAATATTCACTAGTTCACTAAAATTCCTAAATCTCTATGCCCTTACCTAACTCACTAAATTTATAATTTTCTGAATCTCCAAATAAATATTACTATGGATAGTTATTACTAAGGGAAGAGAAAAGCTCTGCTCTCTAAGCTTTGGTCATATTCCCTCCCCTTTTCATGTGACAGCATCAAAAACTACTCCTTCTCTGCTCCGTTAAACTCTCTTAATCCTCAAGTTTTATTGTCTTTTCTGATTTTCTTCCGCATCCCACTGGGGTGCAGTAAGCAAATGGTTTTGTGCCTGTCCAGTTAAACCACTACAGTTCTTTGTCTTTTCTTGCAGATGAGTTTGCTATCATGATTATTTGCTGAAGGAGTGCATTTTAAGCTGATATTGCAGGATATGAAAGGCAGAAAATTTCTCTCTAATTATTACTATTATTGCCGCAAATCTCCAATTCTTGGAGACAGTAATATAATTAGAAAACACCCTCTCTCTATGCATCTGTTCAACATTATTTATTTTAAAACAAATAATGCTCGACAAAAAAAAAACAAAAAAAACTGCTCGACAAATAATTTCCACAAATGATTCTAGGAAATTTTTTAATATAATAAGCATATTTGATGAAATGTTATTGTGAGGTGTTATGGTTTAGGGGGTTTT
>WEKX01007020.1:3388-32803 GCA_013390025.1 Pitta sordida
CCCTTCCCTTTCTTTTTACAGTTAGCAGTGAAAGTAAACTACTGCTGTCATTACTGTAGACATCCTGTTGTTCCCTTGCAGAATATTGTCTATGTGACAGAAGTGCATGGTGGCGGTCCTATGACAAGAGAGGCTGTTATGACAGTCATTTAAAGTTCCTCAGATTAAACCTTTGATACTGAAGTATTCTACCCATAGAATCAGAATAAAAACTGAATGAAATAAATATTTCAGAAAGAAGGCAAAATAGAATCAAAATTGAAGAGGATATAAACATGACCAAAAATAAAAGTGCTCTGTGGGCCATAGAGAAGGCAAGACAGCCCCATGTCTCATCATGAGAAGGAATCGAGTCACCAAAAGTCTGAGAGAAGTGTTAAGGATTGGTTGGAAAAGGAATAGCTGGTTGTTTTTATTGTCCCCTGGGTCCTCTTATTTCCCTTCTCTCCTATAAATGAAAGATTGCTGTTTTTAGCCACCTGAATCATCATTTATGGATGAAGTATTGTGCCTTAGCCAGTAATTAAAGATCTTCACCTAATGTCTCTGGGTTTCTTAGCAGGGTTAAAGTCACCATTTACTTGAGACTCCATAAACTGTGTCTCACCCCTGGGACTGACAGTCAAGGCTTGACAGAAGTTATGTGACTACATCTGTATATATTGTGTGGCTTTAGCCACTGTGCAATTTCCGCTCCACATAGTGGCTGGACTGAGTGTATAAACTATGAATTATGTATTACTACAGTGGAGCCTGAAGCAGGCTTTGCATTTAGAAAGCAGACTACAGGGAGTTTTCCCTGAATTGACCTAGGTCAAACATCTCAGTTGGAAGTTGTTTCTTTGCATGACAACCTCATTTGCAAGCTTTGGAGTACTGCTAACACTAATGCTGTCTTCTTCTTAGCAGGGAAGAGAATCAAGGTAGATTTGGCTAAGAACCACAATTTCTAGTTATCTGGTATTTTTAGTTTAATTGAACTTTTAATACTGTTTGGTTTCAGTTTGAATAAACTGATTTTTTTTCTTGTGGGGTTATTGTTAGTTACCTCAAAGCTCCCAGAATCTTCTGGCTGCTCCCTCAAGCTATGACTCTTTAGCCTATAACCTAGACACTGTCCAGAAGCAAAGCCCATCAGGAATCAAGACATCTTTTTTGTCAGATCTTGTTTATTGAAGTGAAATGGAGAGCCAAGTCATGGGTTGAAATACCACTCTATCCCCATCTTTATCGTTCCATATCTTTCAGAGTCCCTGCTGTGGTTTTTGCCTAATGCAATCCGATGCTCTCCTAGACAACATCTGAGCTGCATGCATCAGGCAGAGTGGATGAGACCATGCATCTTTGGTGTGGAAGAGTTCACTGTGTAGATGACAGTGCCGTGCCACTTGCTCTTGAAATCTAAAAGGGCCCTGTACTTATTAGTGAATTTTTAACCTCTAAGTCTTACCTTGAATTTGCTGAGAGTTATAAGTTACTTAAATACCCAATGAAGTTTCTTAATGAAGCTTTGTGTCATTAGTCTCTCTACTTGGGCAATAATGAAATATGGTTATAGCACCTTTTTAAAGTCACTGCTCTTGTGCTGTAGTGACTTTCACACTCCAGGTTCTGGGACACAGTACAATGGACAGTATTCACCACTAGCAATGAACTGAACCACACTCTCTGCTGCTGTGCATCAGTTAATAACCTAGATGCAGCAATACTGTGTAATTGGGACAGTGGTGATCCAGGGGGAACATAGGTCATGAAACTCCCTATTGATATGTTTTTGCTTGTTATCTTTTGATTGTCAGTTCAACTGGCTAAGAGACTTTACACAGGAATTTTAGTGAACAAAATGTATGTGAAAGTTGCATCCAGCTGAAATTACAAACGAATGTGGTTAGGGAAGACATGAATTTCCAAACATGAGGAGTAGAAGAACTCAAGATTTCTTAGAAGAAGTGAATGAGCAAATGATCAGGACCTCAGTACTACATCTGGTCCATCTTGTACCTTTTGAGGCGAAGCAATCCTTCCGACCACAGGTAGGACACCAATTTGCGTCACAAGGAAGAGTGACATTCACGGAATCACTGACTTCCAAGCGCTGAGTCAGGTAAATCTGACTTAGGTTTAAGGACAAAAGTCAACAGAGATAATAATGGTGTGGTTGGTCACTCCATATTGCTCCTAACCTTATACGCAGAAGTCACTGGTAGTTGTCTGATAATGAGGATAGAATTTACCTGGATGCATTCAAGTAATATATACATGAGTGACCTGACAAATCATTGTGTATTTACAACTTTACTTCAGAAAAATGAAGATGATTTGCTGTTCACTGAGCTTAATGGGTAGGCTGTGGATATTGCATTTTGATGTGCCAGATGGGCAACTTTTCCTTAGAAGTAATTTGTATGAATAATTTAGAATTTCAGGAAAGGGTTTTTTGTTCCTTTCCATTTGTATTAAAGTACCATCAATCTCATACTGCTTGGCATGGACTCTTTAAAACACAGCTAGAGGTGCTACTAAAGCTAATAACTCAACTATCTTGCTGTATAACAAACTGATCATCACATTAGTTTTATGTATACACAGCATCAAACGCTGCTATATACTCATCGTGATTTCAGCAGCAGGAAGACATGTAGAGGCACTTGTGTTATGTGTTCTAATGGCCTGTAGAAGCAAGAAATGTTCTCTTTGATAAAACTTCAGTTGAGGTCCCATATTGCAAGAGACTGGGACATTTGTAATCACTATTGATTGGTGGCCCTTTGCTTAAGAATTTTACTTGTTTCAGACTCCATAAATCTTAGTCCAGATTGCTGCTTGTGGTCTGTTTCCCCCCAGGCATCAGAAATACAGATTTCTTTTCCTGTTGTATTAAAAGGAAAAGAAATTACAAATATGATCTCCTGTCACTGTGTTATCATTTCTTTGCAAGAATATTTTCTATTGACTGATCATTTTTGTTTCGCTTTGCTACATGTGAAAGTGATGGCGAGATTTGTGACTCTTTCAGAGGGTAGATTTTTCTTAACCTTTGGTGATTTATTTGTCTGTCAGTGACCTAGGGTTGTTGAGACCCTTGTGTTCGACCAGTTTGTCAGTGTCCTATAAGGGGGGACTCTTCACCAACAGATTCACAAAATTGAAGGTGACTTGACTGCCTTTGTCAGGGGGCCCATGCCAGCAGTGTGGAGACCCTTCAGCGGGTCCTGCCAAAGTGTTATCTGCCACCACCAACTACTAGCACCTTACAATAGCAAGCTAACAGTATATGAAATAACACTCTTTATTAATGGAAATGGAGATAGGTTAATCAAGTTTGTTGTCAGTAATAAGATCTAGCTGCAAAAATATATTTAAAGCAATCTACAACACTATAAAGCAAATTCTAATACTAATAGCAGTGATTAACTCATGTAGAGTATAATTCTTACCCAACAGGTGTCTGTAGGGGGGAAGAAGGTGGGCTCAGCCCGATAACTGATCCCAACAGCTTCAGTGAAGTTCTTCTCCAATTTTCCCCTATCCTCAACTTTATTATATTATTCCTCTATGTCTGGTTGGAGCTCGAGTGACTAGTCATAAGTACCTTATATTTCTGATAGGTGTAAACTTCTCTCACCATACCTAGTGGGGAGGAGGTAGTCTTGGCTTGGCAGTTGAGGAGGGGGACCAGAACGGTTGTTGGCTCAGCAGCAGAACCTTTTGATCCATCTCTCTTGGTCAACGGGTACTGTACAGCCTCAAGAACTTACAAGTACCACAGTGTTCCTCTGTGAACCTGTGTTTGCCCCTTTTGCTGGGATTTCAACAGAAGAGGCTCATGTAGTCTCCACTTCCCTCCACATGCCATTACATCCCTCTGAATAGACGATTATCATTTTATGGGAGCATATCGACCTCATTACATCCAAGGAGCTTGTTCCATCCAGGATGTGGCTGATGCATTCTGCCCTAAGATTTGTTTGTGTCCTCTGTTTATTAACTCTAGTCATCAGCCCACAGGCTGAGGGAACAGAGGGAAATCCTTGTGGGAGTCATGTCAGTAATACATTCCTCTTCTGGACCTCTGGGAGCAGTGTCCTGGTAGAAGTGTCTTAAGAATGCTGTTTGATATGAATAGAGGCCACTGTTTTAATGCTTATTCTGTTGCTTCTTTAGTGCCTACACACAGAATCACACATTTGCATTTATACTGCATGCACATCAAGCCCATTATTCCTGTCACAAACCTCTGCTAATCCATTTCTGGTCTCTGTGTTGACTTGTTTCAAAAAAGAATAGGTAGCAATGGAGAGGGGCTACTTTTTTACCACCTAAGGATTTCGCTGTGTTGGGCCCTTGTCAGGTTAAGAAGAGAAACACGGTTTAAGACGCAAAATTTTCTGCCCCTAAGGCAGCAAAAGCACATTAATGTCGCTGCTGCATGTATGTTTTCTGCCTGGAAATACAACAGAGCACACCAGCATTAGCTATTGAAGTTGAATTTTTTATTATCCTATCCTATATTCTCTTACTACATCTATGGCTATGTTAAAACCAGCTCTTTTAACCTTTTTTTGAAAATCATTCCTTCCTACCCTTTAATTATTTTAATTGCTGTTCTGTGAATTCCCTTCATTTTTGTTGATTTCTTTCTGAAAGATTTTTAATGTATTTGCCCTCAGGTGCTTTTGCACATGATGTCTATGCTTGCTATTCTCTGTCATCAGGTTGTACCAAGCCTCAGTAAGCATGTTCCCTGATTGAGACTTCCTAAGTTTGCTGCTCCATTCAATATCTGGGATTTGTGTCATGAATCTTACCATATTAATTTACCCTCATATTCTTTATTGCTTTGCTCCCCTCTCATTTGTTATATGCCCTTGTGATTCCAAAATTAATTTAATTAACATTGCTTTTATTTTATTATTTGTATTAAAGCACCTGGAGCACAAAACTAGGGACGCTTTCACCCCAATGTTCTGTCATTACATAAGAGGCAGCAGAGACCTTGCCTTAAAGAATTTGCAGTCCACATGGATGTGAGTAAGTGCAGTTAAGAGAGTGAGTATTAGAATATGGATTTTACAGAGAGGAAATAAGGAGCAGCAAGTACCATACTGGAGGGTAGTGAGACCCAAGCTAAAGCTATTATCAGGTCACTTTGAGGGACAAGAGGCATGTGATAGAAATCTAGAGATACTTGCAAAAGGGAATTCATGAAGGTCTGCTCATATATTTAATGTTCAATTTGCAAGTAGCATCATTTTCTGAAGTATACCTTCCTCATGAAGAAAGGCTGAGAGTGCTGGGGATGTTAAGCCTGGAGAAGAGAAGGTTACATGGAGACCTCCTCGCAGCTTTACAGTTTCTGAAGGAGTCCTACAAAGAACCTGGAGAGTGATTTTCATCAGGAACTATAGTGATAGGACAAGGAGTAATGGGTTCAAATTGAAGGAGGGGAAATTTAGGGTAGATACACACAGAAGAAGTCCTTTACTGTGTGGGTGATGATCACTGGAATAAGTTGTCCAGAGAAGCTGTGGATCCCCCAACCATGGCAGTGTTTGAAGCCAGGTTGTGTTGAGCTGTGAATAACCTGGTCTAGTGGGAGGTGTTCCTGCAGGAGGATTGGAACTATGTGATCTTTAAGATGTCTTCCAATTCAAACCACTCTATGCTTCTATGGCCTGAAACAGCTCTTCAGATAGTGGCTTTAGTAAAAAGACTCTTTATTTTAGCAAGAATAGAGACCTCTGGATATATTACCTTTATGCCTATGCCACTTTTGTCCTCACCTTTATCCGTAATTAAATTCTTTATGTTGTTAAAGTGCTGAAGTCAAAGTTACATCTTTGAAGAAAAGTAGTATTTCCTTTTCTCTTGTTTGCAGTAGCATTAACATCAGTAAATTCCCTGGAATCTCTTGAGAAATATCTATACAAGACCAGAGAGGAAGAGTGGTTAGAATACCATAATATCCATCCTCTTCATGAGTCCTAATGGAGGATGTCCTGGGTCAATTAATATCGCCATTAAAAAAATAAATGCAAACATTAATCACACAGAATCACAGAATATTATGAGTTGGAAGGGACCCACAAGGATCATCTAGTCCAACTCACCATCTAACACCCATACAGAGACCGAAAGCACATCCCAGAGTGGTAACACAGTCTAGTTCCCTCACAGTCTAGCAGGCCACTCCGAGCTGGAAGGGGCCCAGAATCATCCAGCCCTACACCCCCCAGCTAGACCATGTCACTAAGCTCCTCATCGAGTCTTCTCTTAAACACCTCCAGGGACGGTGACTCCACCACCTCCCTGGGCAGTCCATTCCAATATGCAATCACTCTCTCTGTGAAAAACCGCTTCCTAATATTAAGATTAAGCCTCCCCTGGCGTAGCTTGAGGCCGTGCCCTCTCGTTCTGGTGTCATCAGCCTGGAAGAAGAGGTATTACTGAGTCTCATTTTTTAGGTTTTTATTCTGAATTATGACTTGAAATTATGGCTTGAAATTATTGAGGTATTTGCCAACAGTAATGAAGTAGACACAGTACAACAGATCTAGGTGGTTGGGAGCTATATTAGAAGTGGAGTAAATATATTAAAAACTGACTAAAAATTGCTGACTCAATAATAATTTTTTAGTTTCCTCTTCAGGTTTAGGTTTAGATAGCAGTAAAATCTAGAACCAGAATGCTTTTAGAAGACATGAAGAAGATGTACTGATATTGTCAATAGTATGAAAACTGTTAAGTGAACAATTTTTGACAGCAGTTTGAGACAGGTTATTTTTGTGGCTATAATTAGGTATACGACTTAATGTAGGGCAGTTAATAGGAAGTCATGTACCTATGAAAGAATGAACTTCACCAATAAGATGAAGTATTCTGAATGTTTCATGGGATACACACACCAGAACAAAGTTTGAATAAATATGTAAATTTCCCTGTTGTGGACTGTAAAAGGATAGAGTCTTTGAAGGTCACCCCAAGGTGACCTTTTCAATGTTTGTTTTCTGGCTTGTTCTGTCAGGCTGAGGGTACTGTGAATATGTAATGCGTACAAACTGCCAGCCAGTTTTTGCTTTTAGAACTCCTTATTTTATTGCAGTAAAAAAGTCAACTTTTCTTTTTTTGATTAGAATTCTTTTATAGTAGTTTTATTAGCGTGACAGACTAGAAAACAAATCTAACAAAGGTGGTAGGTATCGGTTGTTCATTATCCAACCTCAATCTCTACTGATGGCCAGCAGACAAGGTGATTTATAATAGCTTCTGAATCATATTCTTCCCACAAGCACAATGCTAAAAAAAAAAAAAAAGTTTTTGTCACACTCTTCAGCTTTTACTTTCCTTTTTGTTATGGTGTTTTACTCAAAGCCATACAGGGACAGAGAAATATTAAGATAAAAATCAAAACCCTCCTGGAGTTAGGCTTATCTGACTCCATCTCCTGTAATGTTGAAATATCTTGTCTTTAACTGGTACCTCCACAGCTAGCTATCATCTGCCTCCTGCTGACTGCTGAGTTGTTTATAAAAACACATTTTTCTCTGCATATGATACTGATGCTTTAGAGTGAGGAGGAATATATTAAACATGCAAAAGAGATAGGCAGTCTTTTCAAGTTTCATGGGTCTTGGTGGGAAATCAAGGGAAGTTAGTGGCAGGAAAAGTAATTCAATGTCTTTAAACCTCTTTTGAAGTGATGTCTTCAAAGCCCACCTTTTGCATTTTACTGTACAATCCTTAAGCTTGGAGATGCAAATCCAGGCATGATATTGTATCACTCAGGAAATTGCTCAAGTTAAATCTACTGTGAATGAAGAGACAAACTGAGATTCATCTCACCCGCCTAGAAATTTAGATACCCGTGCAAGCTATTTAATTTCTTTTATCAGTGGGAGATAAGTAGCTGAAAAGGATGGTGCACCGTGTCCTAAGCTGGGTGTCAAGAAGAAGTTGCTGGAATCATACTTTGGAAGTTCGTTTCTCTATCTTTTAAATACAGATTACTAACTTGAAGTAGATAGGTAACTTTCAGATGACTGGTGTGCGGGGTCCACTGCATGTGAACTGCTAGTGAGCGTCATGCTGCAAATACACGAATGTTCAATGGTAGAAGGGATGAAACGGAATCTAAATCTTCTGACCCATCATTTAAAAGCTACAAAGGGAGAAGGAAAAAGAATACGCTTTATAAGCCTATCTATCTGCATCGACATTGTGGGAGATGAAGGAGAGTTCATTTTATATTATATAATCTGCTCCCTAAATATTTATGTTACCTGTCAGTTTTTCTGGATCCCCATTTCATAAACAGAGTTATTAATTAGACTGAAAATATTATAACATGAAAGTTTTGAAGACAAGATTTATTTTGAATGAGAATTTAGTGTGTGAATTTTGAAAGTGTTCAGTTGTCATTGAACAGCAGCTTGTTTCTATAGCTTCTGCATGTGGGTATATCTTTAATTTGAATTTCTGAATAAGAGCCAAAAGAACCAGAATTAATTCTATTCCTTTCAGGATTTTCCTGGTAATATAAAGCTCAGTTTTTCTTGCTGCCACTTCAGCTACTCTGTCAGTTTTTAGACTTCTTTCCTGCTGTGCAGGAAATTGAGATTAGTCTGTTTGTGGCAGGTTTTCTGGGGTTCACGTAGTGTCATGGCACAGCAGTGTTTGTATTGCAAGTGAGGTAATAATATTCTTAAATGCGGTGTTTTCATCGGCAAACTGGGTACTAATGAGGTCCCCATGGGCAGCTGGGTGACTGAAATTTTTTAATTCCCATCTATCTCTTTTGTTGCAGTAACTTGTTTACCATTTACTGCTGTGACAACAGTAAGAACTGCAGTACTAGGGTGGGAAGGAAAGGCTCTTGTCTGAGCGGTGAATTTGGAGGGACTCTGTTCAATTTGTTCAAAGATTTCTCGCCGAGCAAGTTCCTTGACTCTCTTCCTCAAGGATTTTCTGCAAGTAAAAAAAATAACCAATTGGTCTTTCTGAAATACATAGGGTTACCAGTCAACCTGAGGAATACAAGAAAAATCTGGTGACCCCTGTTCATTCTGTATCCACCAGCCAAAAAAATACATGTCCCCAACCAGAAAAATCGACCCTTTATTTTCTGCTCTGTTCCAGCTATCATCATACCTTCTGGCACAAGGCCATAGCTATTTAGATATTGACTGATGTTTGTGTATGTATGCTACTGCCACTGCAGCTTAAACAGGCCAAAAATATAAGTTTTTTTTACAGAATCAAGGCTTTTTAAAGAAGTTTCAGTCAACTGCATGAGAGCATTGCTTTTGGCCATTCCATCATCTCCTGCTTTCTGCTAATGTTCAGTGTCACATGCAGTGTGAAAAAGGGAATCTTCAAATGGATTGGGCTACTCGGAGCCCTATCCAATCTGACTTTGAATGTTTCCAGGGGTTGGGCATCCACCACCTCTCTATGCAATTTTCTCTAGTGCTTCACCACCTCATTGTAAAAAATTTCTTCCTTTTATCTAATCTGAATCTACTCTCTTTCAGTTTAAAACCATTACCCTTGTTGTATCACAGCAGACCATAATAACAAGCCTGTCCCTATCTTTCTTTAAACCCCTTTGAAGTATTGGAAGGTCACAATAAGTTCTGCTCAAAGTTCTCTCTGCTGTAGGATGAACAACTGCAATTCTTTCAGTCGTTCTTCAAATGAGAGGTGTTACATCATGCTGACCATTTCTGTGGCCCTTCTCTGGACCTGCTCCAACATCTCCACATCCTTCCTTTGTTGGGGACCCCATATCTGGTTGCAGTGTTCCAGGTGGGATCTCACAAGGGCTTTCCCTCTACAGTTCCTGTGACATAGCTCAGGATACAGCTGACGTGTGGGAGACCCGGGTTCGTTTCCCGCCAGGGAGACAGTGTTAAGAGTTGGACTCGATGATCCTTGTGGGTCCCTTCCAACTCAGAATATTCTGTGATTCTGTGATTCTGTGACTTTCCGGGCTGTGAACATGCATTACTGGATCATTTCCAGCTTTTAATCTGTCAGTACTCCCAAGTCCTTGACATGGCTGCTCTCAATCCCTTCATACTCAATCTCGTATTGATACCAGGAGATGCCATGATCTGGATGCAGAATCTTGCATCTATTGAACCCCATGAATATCACTTGAGAGTCTCAAAACAGAAAAATAAGTCATCTCAATGGAGAAAAAAAATCACATTTCCAGTGGTCATTTGAGTTAATCTAAAATGAAACTGTAGATGTACCAGACTTATCTCCTGTCAGAAGACCACTGATTTGAAATCCTTAGCTACAAGGAAACCTAAGGAAGAGGGAAGAAATCAGAAAGAAAATCCTAGTGAGCTATTCTTTCTGTTTAGATATTTTGAGGGCTTGAGGTAATGGTGTAAAAGCTGTATTTCTTCTATCTTAAAGTGTTATTTTCATCTTTTTCCAGAGCACACAGGCTTTTCCTCTTGAAAGAAGACTGGAAAAGTAAAGTTTTCCCTTATTGGTTCTACAGGTCTCAAAGGAAGTGTCCTAGGGTGGTGTGTATATATTCCATATCTTTGTGTTTTGGCTTGTGGATACTGGTCCTTAGCAACACCAAGGTCATTTTCTCTGTCTGACCAGAAGANACTCTGTCTCCCTGGCAGGAACCGAACCCGGGTCTCCCACACGCCAGGTGGGGACACTTAACTTGTCTGCTGACTAAAGTAAATAGTTTGTACTTTTCACACTTTCCTTGTTTTTTTTTTCCGAACCCGGTGAGGGGGAGAGATGGTTTATTTTGTTTTTTTTCTCTGGCTCAGCCCCAGTTTACCTCAAACCTCATCAGGAAGACATTTCTTTAATATCCAAGCAGTGTGCCTCAACAGCCAAGAGGACAAGGTACCAGGGCACATAACATTATGGAGGGGGGTAGTTTTCTCAAGCATCTGGATGGTTGTAGCTGCTTATATCTGCAACACTTCCCTGAATATTATATTCTTACCCTTGGTTGATTTGGTGTGGTCATTCCTGTAAGAATTTTAGTTTACTTTACTGCAGTTAATGTCAAGAAAATTGTGTGAAGATGCCACAAACTGATTCAAAACACTCTGGAGATTGCAGAAGTGAAAACTTTGGATGGGCTGGGATTTCCTTACTGCATGAAATCTGACTGCTATTGATTTGCATGCAAAGATTGTTTTCCCAGGCCTACTGCTAGGTGGCTGATGTAGAAAATAAGCAATTTTTCTTGTTTCTGATGAAGCCTGTTCTGGAAAGCAATGCGGTGGCCCTAGACTGTTATAGGACATGATGGGACTGGGTGTGCTCTCAGATTCACACTGTGTGGACCGCAATTGCTCCAGCACATGGGCCACTCTGAAGCTCCCTTCTTCAAACTACATAAAACTGAAATGTGCAGTTATTTTTTTAGAAACAACATTTCCCTTCCATTTTAGAGATTCTGAAACAGAGACACTTCTTGAACTAAACGTTAGTACATGTCTTTAATTCACAGATTCAAAGAATATTATGAGTTGGAAGGGACCCACAAGGATCATCTAGTCCAACTCACCATCTAACACCTGTACAGAGACCGAAAGCACATCCCAGAGCGGTAAACGCAAACCTAGTTCCTTCACAGTTTAACAGGCCACTCCGAGCTGGAAGGGGCCCAGGATCATCCAGCCCTACACCCCCCAGCTAGACCATGTCACTAAGCTACTCATCCAGTCTTCTCTTAAACACCTCCAGGGACGGCGACTCCACCACCTCCCTGGGCAGTCCACTCCAATGTGCAATCACTCTCTCTGTGAAAAAATGCTTCCTAACATTAAGATTAAGCCTCCCCTGGTGTAGCTTGAGGGCGTGCCCTCTTGTTCTGGTGTCGTCTGCCTGAAGGAAGAGGTCCACACCCACCTGGCTTTTGAGGAATACCTGTCTTCTCTCAGGGAAAACAAATTCCTTCCCCTTCCCTCCCCAAGATAACTGTCTGAAAGTTAAATATCCAGATTAAATTAAATTTTCTTATTCCCTCTGAAGTTTTCTGGAAATATTGATCACTTCCAGATCATTCAACTAACCTATTTTAAACATGCATTTAGAAAAAGATGAATCAGAATTTTGTCTTTCCCAAGGTTCTCCTGTCCTGAACACTCCCTGTGAATCTAATGACTGATATTTATTTTATCTTGAGAGTTTATACAGTAGCATATTCAGTAATAGAGTTGATAGATAAAGACACATGAAAGCATACAAAGCTAATAATAAAACAGTACCAGTTGGAAAATGTATATAGATATATATAGATCAAAGCAGCTCCTTGAAATTTAGCAGATTGTAAAAAATAAATACATAACAGAGTTCAGAAGAGAAAATGAAATGGAAAAACAAGAAGAAAACATCTCAAATGATTTTATGTGATCTGTGTTGAGCACCTTTTGTTGTATTCATATGCATGACAATGATATTACCTGATAATAATAAGAATAAATGCAGGGTTACAGAAAATCTATAGTTGCATTAGGTCTTTTTTTGCTACCGAAGTTTTATTCCCAGAGACTTTCCAGTCTAAAATACAAACTAGGTCAGGCAGATGGTTTATAAAAACATCCCCCCAACTTCATTGGTTAAAGGAAAATAAAATATAACAGACTGAGTAAATTCAGAGCACAGCATATTCTATTTTACTCCGATTCTATGATATCTGTGCCATAAGAAATCAAATGAGACACTACAACAGCATGTATCCCTTTGACAAACAAGAAAATGCAGGTTTTTCATACAGTTCCCACTAGAGAGGACAGCAGTTTTCTGTTGGGTCAGTGGGCTTGGATCAGGTCTGTAACATGCACTGTCCTGTGCAGGACCCTGAGCAGAAGCCATTAGTGGCCTCATAGAAACACAGAATGGTGTGGGTTGGAAGGGACTTTAAAGACCATCTAATTCCAATCCCTTTCTCGTGAGCTGGGACAGCTTTCACTAGACCAGGTTGCTCAGAGTTCAATTGAATCTGGCCTTAAACACTTCCAGGGATAGGTCATCCACAACTTCATAAGGCAACCTATTTTAATACCTCACCACTATCATGACTTGCCTGCTAAAGGCTATGGATCCTGGTTGCAGCAGACTCATGAACACAGGGAATCTGGCAATGAGCTTTGTTTCTCCTGCAGCTGCTTCTATGAGAGGTAGTAGTCTGGACTATAAATATGACCAGATGACTTTTTATTTACCTGTTAACTACTGAGCAACCAGCTATATCGCAAAATGCATGCAATAGCAAGATAGTTGCAATTAAAGAGTAAATTATGATGACATGCATTATTTCTCAATGTCTAACCCATGGTTGAAGGTTACATAGCAATTACTTTTGATCTCATTAAGAATAATTAGTAATTATCAAGTACTCTAAGGGAAATGTGATTACTGTGAAGCTACCTGGTGTTTCCCCAAGGGAACTCTATCTAGTTAGAGAATATATATGCACCATTACTTACAGCAGCACATAAAATACCACTTTATTTATGCCATACAAGCAAAACAGGCCCATTAAAGTGTTTAATAAAATATTTGGTGAAGACAAAATCTTTGCAGTGCCTATACTGCAGAATGTTTACAAGTTCCTTTAGATCATCTACTCTTATCTGCCGTTCTACATGCCATATTTTTCAAGGCAAAGAAATAGATGTATTAAAACAAAATTAAAACCATACCAATACTCCTCTCTTCCTTTCTGCTGCATTGCTCAGAGAATACGATTTGGAAGATGCCTTTTTTTAACTAGAATATGCTAAAGACAAAGGGGAAGCAAGCTTACCCTAGTCAGCTGACCACAACGTTAGTGCAAAAGAATACAGGTCTACCCACCTGACTTTACCCGTAGACTTCAGAAAGATGAGCAGATGTTTAAATCTCAAAAGAAACAAAGATAAAAAGCTTCAAGTTGGTCTTTGACACTGATGGATTTCCCAAGAGCTTCTGCTGCTGTGAAGAAGGCATTTTCTACAGAAGTAGAATGCATGATTTAATTTTTTTTTGCTTTAGAATATTTTGATAATGATTAGAAAGGGAATACTTTATATTGGCAGTTGGTTATATGTGGGATGTTGTAAATGTTTATACTGAAACAAAGAACTATTTGTGGATTTTTATGATCATGGAGTGGACTGGCTTATAAGATTTTATTTTCTTATGGACTGCTGGGAAATTATTCTGTCTTGTGAGTTTAAAAGTGTCAAAGTTTCATTTTATTACATTTTGAAGACCTGTAATGGAACTACAGCAATCATCAGTAAAGCTGCCACATATTAGATTGACACAGAAGCACACTTCTAGGAAAACCCATTTTTTCCAGAATTAGTTGAATTAACCCTAGTAGAAAAATGTCTGTCAGAAATATGGAAACACGTGCTCTCCTTGTAAGTTACCATTTACTTTTGAATCACAGATGAGAGAATCAGAAGAATTATTTTCTCCCTCTTTCTCACATTTTCTGATTAGACTCAAAATGGAAAATTAAGTGTTATTTTTAAGTGCTTTTATCATGTTGTGTGAGAAAGATGCCTTTTCTATTATGGTGGGGCCAAGAAATCTCTGCTAAGCTTAGGAACTACATGAATCATTAAATACCACAGTTTTTCCAATTCCAAAATAGCTTGTTTATTACCAGTGGTTCTTGCTCTGAGGAAAGCATTCTGTCCCCTTCATTGTGAACACGTTTGGTAATCTTTCCTGTTATTTAATATTAATTCTAAAGTTTGACTCTAATATTATTATTGTTGAAGAGTTTATTTAATTGTACTTCACTGCAAACTTTATTTTTGGTAGTTTTGCAAATGTCCTTTGTACTGCTCAATTTTTAAAGTAAATACCTACTTTCTGATTTCTTCCCACTGTGATATATTCATTCAGTGCCTTGAGGAACATGTGTTTTCAATCATTCAGTCATTCAGGTAATTTTTTTCCACACTGATGGTACTGATATCTAAACATACAGAAGTTCTATTTATAATATCATCAGGTCTCAAAATTATTTCATGTACAAATCAGAGCATCTACCCCCTCAGAAAAGTAGAGACCTTTTAAACTGCTTGGATTCACATGTCGAAACTCAGAACGCATTTGAAACTTGCACTGTATTTCCATGTCTTTTAGAATAGGTATGCAAATGCAGCCGTACAAGTATTACCTGGTTCACAGGTTATTGTGAGTTGGAAGGGACCCTCAGGATCATCTAGTCCAACTCCCAAGCCTCCCACCAACTAGACTATGTCACTCAGCTCCTCATCGAGTCTTCTCTTAAACACCTCAAGGGACGGCGACTCCACCACCTCCCTGGGCAGACCATTCCAATGAGCGATCACTCTCTCTGTGAAAAATCTCTTCCTAACATCCAGTCTAAACCTCCCCTGGCTTAGCTTAAGGCCATGTCCTGTCCTTCTGGTGTCATCAGCCTGAGAGAAGAGATCCATACCCACCTGGCTGCAACCTCCCCTCAGGTAGTTGTACACAGCAATTAGGTCGCCTCTGAGCCTCCTCTTCTCCTGGCTGAACAACACAGTTCCCATAGCAGCTCCCCATAAGGCTTGTCCTCCAATCCTTTCACCATCCTTGTCACCCTTCTCTGGACCCTCTCAAGCAGCTCAACATCCTTCTTCAACTAGGGAGCCCAGAACTGGACACAGTACTCAAGATGTTGTCTGACCAGCGCTGTGTACAGGGGAAGGACAACGCCCCTAGTCCGACTGACCACACTGTTCCTGATACAGGCCAGGATGCCATTGGCCCTCTTAGCCACCTGGGNCTTGTGGGTCCCTTCCAACTCAGAATATTCTGTGATTCTGTGATAACCAGGCGAGTCACCATATCATAAAAGGAGATTAGGTTGGTCAGGCAAGACCTGCCTCTCCTAAATCCATGCTGACTAGATCTAATGTCATGTGTAATAGCACACAGGACTATCTGTTCCATGGCTTTACCCAGGACTGAGGTCAGGCTGACAGATCTGTAATTACTCGCATCATCTTTCCCAGGCACAGTTGTGGATTTCTATACTGTATAGATTACATTTCCTTTAAGAGATTTATTTTTGGTCTCATTGCATTTTTTTTCATGGTGATTTATCTTGAAGCTGATTTAAGTCTACAGTGTTGTTTCACTTGCTGTTTCCTTCCCCCTTGGACCCTAGCCCTGTGATAAAATAGACCTACTGCCCTCCAAACATTCAAGGATGATGTGTGGGATTTTCTGGGCTTGTCATCCTACTATGTAGTTCTTCATCAAATGACTCTCTCTAATCAAATTGGATTACCTCCAGCGTGTTATCCTTGTTTGCTTTCTCTTATATCCATGAAAAAGTACAGGCAGGCTTGTCAGCTGAAGATTCACTCTGTATAAAATTAGCCCAAGTGTTTTCGTCCATCTCAGATTTTTCTTGGTGCTGTGCAATCTTAGAGTTTCTCTTCTTTTGAGGTCTAATGTCTTATCTTTCTTCTATCCTTCAGTTTTGCTCAATATTGACAAGACCATTTCAGTCTCCCTTTAGAAAACTACTTGCTTTCCCTCAACTAGGAATTCAATTCACTATTTCCTTTCAATTCCAAGGGAAAAAACTATGTGACCTTAGGACCCTGATTGGATTCTGTGATCGAGTGCCATGTGGACCATTTTAAGGTCCTATTCTCTCATTGAAGGGCTGAAGACATCATCCCAAAAATGCTTTAACACTTCACACATGGGTCTTTATTCTGCTTGATGTCCAAATACATATTCTTCTAGAACACAGTCTTACTCCTGTGGTCCGTAGACCCAGCTCACTGTGTGATGTAATTGATCGGGCCACTCCAAAGAAATGGACAAAGGAGCGACAAACATCTTTGCTGTATGCTGCCTGCAAACAACTTTCCATTCATGCTGTCATGAAGGATAAGTTTTCCCATTTAAAAGCCATACTTGATGATTTCTTGGGGCTATTCTCCTAAAATAATAACCCATACGAGTTACTATTGGTAAATAGTTTTGGCATTAAAGGTAACTGTTCTGCCTTACATAAAATTTCAGTTATTCAGAGCATGAAGGTATGCATTTTGTCTTTAGTGGGTGAGTAATGTAATTCAAATCCATGGAATTGTTCTTTAAAATTACACAAGTGTTCAAGAGCTTTGCTGATTCACAGTGTGCATCTTAACAGAGAATTCAAATCAGTGCTCAGTTTTATGCCTTATAAATCACACAGATTGCATTTATAAATACAATTTACTGAGCTGCTCTTTAATATAATGGCCATACATATTAATCTTCTCAAGCATTTATGTGTTTGTTTCTTTTTGTGGTACAATTTTTCAGTTTTCTTTGTTTCTATTAGTGCATTGCTAAGAGGGAGAACTTGTGTTTTTTTCCTTAAGTACCACATATTTAATAGCAGAAATACTTTTTGGAGACAAAGAAAAAATAACTTTGTATGTTTCGCTCCAGAAAGTGAAAAAAAAAGTACATTATGCAGAACGTAGTCAGAATTCTGAAACATATATCCAGTCACTTAGTTGGATTACAGGAATGTTTCATAGAGAACAAGACCATAGAGGTTTCCACAATTAATTCTTACCCAGTAGATGGCATCCACACACCAACACTTGACCTTATGCTCAAAGTACAGTGCATTGAAGAGTTTTACAATGTTTTATTTATGAAAGAAAATTAACTTTGAATCTTTGTGTTTTGCCTGAGGCAATATAGGCAGTAAACACGATTTTCACAGGAATAGGTAACAAATAGTTTTCTTACCAAATTAACTGAACCCTGATGTCTGGTTTCAGATTGCTTTATAGCGATGTGTTTATAATACATTTCTCTTACATTCAAAATCTTTTGGTTTATACGGTATAAAGTGAAAATGACTGAAGATATGTTGTGAAGCATGAATTGTCTTTGGAAAACAGACATTTTGTTTTTTAAGACCTGTTTTTAATAAATATATAAGCCTTTCAATTTTTTGGCCACCTAGTACTTCATAGAGGTGTTTTACTTTCGTATGCCAGTCTCCTTGATATTATCACACTACATTTCACAGGAGTTGCTTAATTACAGTTCACAAGAAATACCCCTATGAGGCATTGCCAATCTATACTCACTTTATCATTGGGAAACAAGGTGTTGAAAGAAGTGTTATTTAGTATCTCATTGTCATACTAAGGAATAAAGCCCAGAATAGGCAACTTCTGCTTTCTTAGTATGTCCACCACAGATGTGCCTCACAACTATCTACATTATCCCTTACACATCTGATAGCCCTGCAATACAGCAAGCAGAACTGAACGTGTCTTGATAGAGCGGAAGTTTCTTGTGATCTCTTGTGTGCAGAAACACAAAAGGAAACAGGTTGGTGTGGATGCTCTGCAGATCCTTTGGGACTGGATGGATTTTATACTGTGTTACATGGCTAAGGATGGTTGTATTCCAATTCTGCATTGTTGACTTTTCTGTAGAGTCAGCCTGGTTGCATTTATCCAGGCTTTGAATTGAACTGAACACAAATATTAGAAAATTTGTGACCATTTCATTTCCTTTCCAGTTGCTTCCCAAACCCCTTTTTATTATTTCTCCCTCCCCCGCCTGCCCCCTGGAAACTTCTGAAAACCTAGTGTTTGTCTAGAAAAGATTCTGTTCAATCCCTGAATCCGTGCCAGAGTAGTTTTGAAAATCTTATTCCTTTGTACCATCCTGCTTGAACATATATGTTATCCAAATCCCACTGTGTTGACATTCCACCCTGTAAGAGTTCTGATGACAACACACTCATCGTGAGTTAAACTGCTGACTGAGGCACTGACCTTTTTTTTCCTCTGGCGAGAGAGAAATCCTTCATTAGGCTTGCATCTGAATTTTAGACAGCTAAAATTAGAGGAAACTAAACTGTTCTTAAGAGGTTCATCTTCACGTATTATTACACAACCGGTTCTCCTAGACTGGGTTTTTTTTATCCCACTCAATATTTTCCTTTCTTCCGAATGAAAACTTTTTTTGCTGTACAATTATGCAAGATTATCTTTCATAGGAGCCAGCTGGCTTAAGGTCTCTGACCACTGTGGTGGAAATGTGGACATTATCTTCAGAGGCATTAGCAAATTAATGTCATGTCTAAGTTGTTTTGTTTCCCTCTGTACCCTTATTTAATGCTGATTTCTCCTTTAGTCTAATATTCTGTGATTCTGTGTGATTCTGTGAAATTGGAAAACATGATACTTGGTATAAATGGCAGTTAGTCAAGGTGCAAAATAACTGTATATTTCTTTTAGTAGTTGAAAATATTGTGAGTTTTTTCTACCTTCAATTAAACTCTTCTATTCCTTCTGCTCTGTGCACTCTCTTCAGGGCATGATTCCTAATGAAAACTATTTTTCAAGAATCAAGATTAGAACAACTTCTTTCCCTGGTAAGGTTTAAAGGAACTTTGTAATAATTCTGTTTTATGATTTTTTTTTTTGGAGAAGTTGAATGTACTACACGAAGTACACTATTGAATTTGCAATAAATTCAACCACCTTTTGAAATCCTATGCTTGAGACCTTGACTTAATGAAGTTCTTTAACAATGCACCAATGTCAGCACCAGTGCTGCCTCTATTATATTCAAACAGATATATTTCAATAAATTCACTACTTTTTCAAGTGAAATTTCCCTGTCATTAAGTGTTGCTTGAAGCTGAATTTAATTTTTAAAGTTTGAACAAAAACTGTGAAATAATTTGTGACTTGCATCCCCAAAATGAGATTTTTCCCTACAGAAAAGATATTGCAGTGTTATTTTGCTCTTTATAAGTAAAGCTTGAGATCTGAAGCTCACCTTAACTGTCTACTGAAGTAATCTTTGATGAGCAGTGGTTTGGTGGTTAACTAAGAACTGCCTTGAAAAAATCACTGTGATGTTTAAAATATGTAGTAGCAGATTTAGAATATGTTTTGGGTGTACAAATTTTAGTTTTGACCACTGCTGGCATTACTATTGGTGGTGATTGGATCTCGACCTACAGATCTCCTGGTCTTGATCCATATTCCTAAACTATTAGCTGTAAATGAATCAGCTTAACCAGGGATAAGATACAGAGCTCTGGTTAAGCAAAGGATAACAAACTTCATTCTGGCTCATGAATCTCTTTCAAATAGTAGAGACTGAGAAATTCAAATTTAGAGCTGAGCATTCAGTGCTCCTTGAGGAGGTAAATTTTATCTCCTGAGGGCTGAAATGTGGACTTCCGGGGCTAAAGGCTTGAATATAAAATCTCTCTGATTCAGAGACAGGTTTGTTAGATATCCAGAGACTGAACTCACAATTTACTGCCTCATATATTGAAACAAACTGGGTTCAATGATCCACTGTTAAACATGTAGATAAGACATCTAAAGGGAAACTAAGCCTTTTTTTTTTTTTAAACTACTGTGAAGTTTTATGTTCTGAAATTAGATTCTGCAAAAGGAAAGGCTAAAAAACCAGTAGAAAAGTAGAAGAATAACAGATACATCTTGAAGTTGTTAATTTTGGAAAGGAATATAATTTTTCATTTCATTACCTCACTGTGTCAGAAGCAAATGACAAAATCCGTGTTAAGGAAGAAAAACAGAAGCCTGACATTGAGTAGGAATGTTCTTCCACCTGATTCTGAGCAGACCTTGACAACTCTGCATTTCTAAGGATCTTTGTGAGGGTTTCCACAGTTGAGTTGCAAGTGCAAGAGGGGAATAATCTTTCTAAGAGCCAGGGGAAGGAAGAATCAGCAAAAACATGAGCAAACATGGTATTGAAAACTTGTCATTTGAAATATTGGTTCACATTTGATGATGCAGTGTCAAATTCAAAGTGACATTAACAATCCTTTTCAAACAAGCCTATATTACCATTACCACATAAACCTTACTGCCTTGGGAGGGTTTGTACCACAACCTTGCATCCATCCATCCATCTGAATTACTGAGAGAGAAAGCATGTATTGGAGTCTCCCCCACGTAAGCACAAGAAATTTTACTGTGTTTCCCTTCCAGTAAAGGTATTTTTTGTGCCCCAGTTTTATGCGGTGGAAAGTAGAAGGTAGGAAGAAAAAATAAAGAGGGCAAGTTAAAACATACCTCGTGGATGAACATGGGGATATTAATTTTTGGTCTATATGTCAGTTGCTCTAGCCCATCTCAGATGTGTCCAGGTCCCTCTGGAAGGTGTTCCTTCCCTCCAGTGTGCCAATCGAAATCCACTTTAGTACAGTGGTAAGTGTCCCCACCTGGCATGTGGGAGACCCGGGTTCAATTCCCGCCAGGGAGACAGGGTTAAGAGTTGGACTCGATGATCCTTGTGGGTCCCTTCCAACTCAGAATATTCTGTGATTCTGTGAACTGCACCACACAGCTTGGTATTAGTGAACTTGCTGTGGCTGCACTTCATCCCACCATGCATGTTGCCAACAAAGATACTAAAAAACACTGGTCCCAATACTGTTTATTACCTCAACTTTCTCCATACCCCAGGTAACTAGGTCTCCGATTTCCTTCCACTGACAGCCTCTATTTCCCCTAGACTTCAATTTATCACCAGTGTACCTATGTATGTATATATATATATATATATGTTTTTTATGTTGTCTTTAACTTCTCTGGTCATATTTAATTCTATATGGGCTTTATTTTCCTAACCTGATCCCTGATTACTTGGAAACTTTCTCTGTATCCCTCTCAGGCTACCTGACCTTACTTCTGCCCTCTGTAGGGTTTTCCATGCTGAGTTCTTAAATTAGCAACTCACTTATCACTCAGTCTAATGCCAGCATGCCTTGGGAGATCTTCAGACCACAGGAAAAGATGTTCCAGGAAGATTTGAGTTCAATACTGTGATATCGAGTTAAGAATGTTCAGCTCCTTGGGTATTCCTGGTTTAGTGTGAATCAATTTACTGTCATCAGCAGCTAAACATCTCAGAACAAAAGGATACAAGACATTGTAGAAATTATAATAGTAGTTAGATCTGTTTCTTGCTGGCAGTTTCTGGAAGTTTAATGTTATTTTTTCAGCTGCCAGGATAAAAAGGTATATTGAATTTCATGGAAATCAAGCATCCTAAGAGGAGTAATTAACCCCCGGAATCATAATGATTGCATTTGGACTTCTTTTCAGGTTCTCTGCTGTCTCCGCCTATATCATGACCCTTTTAATTACTCCATTTTACCAAAAAAGCCATAAGTGAACATTAAGGCTAAATATGCAGAGCAAAATGAAGAAGCTTTCGAAAAAGGGCTCAACTTGAAATACAAGGTACAATGACAAGAAATCCCTAGTATTTAGAGTTAAATCTATGGTTAATTTCTTCCCTAGATTAAAGTAAAACCATGCATAGGCAGTGATTAAAGACTGGAAAAAATGGAACTGCATGATAAGAATGCAAAAATATTTTATTATTACTTTGCATTTCTGTAGTACTTTATTTCTTCAAAGTGTCACACAACACTGGCAAGATGCTACTCATACAGTCAGACACCACAACTGTGACCTTCCAGGAATGCTGCATAAGTCACTGTATTTTTCATCTTGTGTTTTCCTGGGCAAGAGACTTTATGCAGGAGAAGAATCCAGGAACAAATCTGCCTTATGTTACACACAAATTCAGAAATTCAGTGATGAAAAGTTATACTGTAACACAGCTATGCTTTAATTATGTGGCAGAGCAAACAGTTTATCCCGTGTCTGTTTTGCTAACAGCCTGAGATTCTTGAAAAGAAAACCCTGCCACGTTCCTTTTAGTTCTAAATATTATAGCAATTTATCAGATGTGAGAGTTGCCACTCGCTCCTTTTCTTCTCTCCTCATCTTGTAGAGGATCTAGCTGCAATGTATTGAAGGAGATCTGAGGGTCTGCAGACACACTAGACATGTTTTGACATATGGGGTATAATGCAGAGGAGCCAACCTTTCCAAGAGCTTGCCTGTAGGCATGAAAACAGCAAATAAAATGGGCATATCTCATTTTGATCATGAGCTTACACCCAAACTTCAAGCTGAAAATCCATACAAAACCAGGATGTTAAGTCTAGGAGAATAAGAGCCTTCTAATGTGCTTTCTGAAGCATACGAATCCCAGAATGTCAATAATATTGTTTTTCCATTTGAAAAAATCTGCAATTCAATTAGCTCAAAGACTTTAGAAAGACATTTCTTCTTGAGCTAAAGGCAGACATTTGTGATTTACATACTCCTTAATAAGGATCCAAAAGCTATTGAATTTTATTGACGAAACAAGTTTTGCATCTTATTTTCTAACTGAATATTTCTCATCTCAGCTGGCTATTCATGTGCCATTGTTCTACAAATGTAGAAGTTACTGGGAAAATAGAGTGCACCCTTACGATACAGCCTCTGATTTGCAACTGGCTTGACTTGTCTGAAATTTTCAAGATAATATTCAGAGTAGAACTCATCATGGTATTCCTGTTAGTGTTAACAAAACTCTTATGCAGGTAATGATGTCACTGCTTGACATTTGTACATATAACAGTCCTTCAGTTTTCTTAGCCAGAGAAATCATGGAAATCACAAAATGGTTTGGGCTGGAAGGAGCATTAAAAATCATCTAGTTCCAACCTCCCCATGATGTGCAGGGATGTCGCCCAGTACAGCAGGTTTCTCAGGGCTCCCTTGAACCTGGACTTGAACATGTCCAAGGATGACATGGCAGCAGGTGAGCAAGACTTCTTTCAAGATTGACTGTAGACATCAATTTTGGTAAAAGAAATTTCTTAGTCTTGTTTGTTATATATCAGAAAAGCCAAGTGAGTTTATTAACCTTTTCTTTCACTCATGATTAAGGCTGAGGAAACAGGATTTCATAATAGAAAAGTCTAGTAATCAATTCTTCACCCTAACCTCAGGTAAACTGAAAAAGCAGTGTCATATCAAGCAGGATGTTGCAGACAAGTTTGAAAAAATCTCTCTCTTCAAAAAACACGGTGGGCAACTTTTCCATTTTCACTGAGGGAGGATAGAAAACAGAAAGTCACTAGGTACAATCATAAGGTGTTCACAACAGTTCAAGTCTTCCGCCACCATCAAAGCAAAAATGATAGGTTATTAGACTCTCAGAGTAGAATGATCCTGTTTTGATGACAGCTGCTCTTTTGTGTAATGCGCTGGGGAAGACTCCATTAAGTGTGATTAAACAGAAAACCTAAAACATAAGGCTAAAGACCTTTTTTTCCTCTCAAGCTGAAAACCCTCTATGTACATACACAATTATCTTCCGTCACAACTTTCCTCTCTTTTTTTCTCTCAGAAAAACAGACAGATGTCCAACTGGCAGGGAGTATGAAGAGTGTTATAATCTCAATTTGCTTCATGCAACCTCTTTCTAGTCCCATTTCACAGAATCACAGAATATTATGAGTTGGAAGGGACCCACAAGGATCATCTAGTCCAACTCACCATCTAACACCCGTAAAGAGACCGAAAGCACATCCCAGAGTGGTAACACCAACCTAGATCCCTCACAGTCTAGCAGGCCACTCCGAGCCGGAAGGGGCCCAGGATCATCCAGCCCTACACCCCCCAGCTAGACCATGTCACTAAGCTCCTCGTCCAGTCTTCTCTTAAAGGCCTCCAGGGACGGTGACTCNAAGGTCCCTCTGGAGGGCCTTCCTACCCTCTGGTAGATCAACATTTCTCCCCAGCTTGGTATCATCTGCAAACTTACTGATGATGGACTCAATTCCCTCGTCCATATCGTCAATAAAGATGTTGAACAGTGTCGGGCCCAACACTGACCCCTGTGGGACTCCACTGGTGACTGGTTGCCAGTCAGATGTTGCACCATTCACCATCACCCTCTGAGCTCGCCCTTCCAACCAGTTCGTAACCCAGCATAAAATGTTCCCATCCAGTCCATGCTTTACAAGTTTCTCCTGAAGCTTATTGTGGGAAACCGTGTCAAAGGCTTTGCTAAGGTCCAAGTACACAACATCCACAGCCTTTTTGTCATCAATCAGTCGAGTCACTGGATCATAAAAGGAGATCAGGTTAGTTAGGCAGATCTGCATTTGTCCACTTTTCCTTCAATTTCTGCTTTGTGTGTGTTTTCCTGTTTCCCAGACTGCTGCTTCTCCTCCCCATGCCTCCTCTGAATTTGTTTCTACCTTCTCCTCAGAAATTATTCTGCCATGTCTGTCTGTCTGTTTTGTCTGTATCATCCTCCTTTATCTCCTATATGTTCTCCCCATTCCAATTTTTATACCTGGCTTCTGGATGCCTGTTCCCTAATATTGGATGCGGTTACTTGATTGTCTTCTCTGATCCCAATTCCTTAGATCCCTAGTGCTGACCAGAGCAAGGGCCAGATACTTTCTTTCAGCCATTCAGATAATTTCTCCTGTTCCCTGAACTCTCTGTTTTGCCTGAGGTTCTAGTACTACTGATTTCATTCTGGTACCTCTCCAACTGGCAGCATTTTCTGGTACCTGACATTCCTGGGATCACTAAATGGACCCTCTAGATCTGCTCTAAGATGCAGTGCAATACCGTCCTCTTCTTCCTTCCTACTGCTGGTACTTCCATCCTTCAATGTGCATTTGCAGACCTACAGGTACTGTTTGGTAAAAATTCCTAAATGAGCTTTTGATCATGGAAGGAGAGGGTGCTGTATTGTAACTCAACTTCCAAAACTGAGCAAAAGCCATTATTGAACCTTGGCAGCAAAAGAGGCCAATAGCATACGGAGCTGGACCAGGAGTGCGGGCAGCAGCAGAGCCAGGAAATCCAGGGAAGTGATTATCCCCTCTTGGCACTTGCTAGACTACATCAAAACACTGCATTCATATTTCTGTCTCGCAGTACAAAAAAGTTGTTGATAAACAGAAGCAAGTTCAGGAGAAGATCACTAGGATGGTCAGGGATGGTGGCATTTACCCAATAAGTAAAGGCTTGAGAGAAGAGGGCTTGACGATTCCAGAGAGAAAATGGCTTCAGGATCATCTAAGAGCATCCCTCTACTGGGGGATCACTAAGGAGACAGTCAGACTTTTCACTGTGGTGGATGATGGCGTACTGAGAAATAGCAGGCATAAATTGAAACAAGACATGCTCAGACTTGGATATAAATAGAATGTTTTGCATGACAAGGATAGTTGTGCCATAGGACAAGGCCCCTGAAGGGTTATAGGACCTCAGACCTTGTTAGATTTCAGGACGTTAAAAGCCCTCAGCAACCTTGTATGACCTCAAAGGAGGTTGGACAAGAGACCTCCCGAATTCCCTTCTGACTTCAGTTATCCCATGATCCTGTGATAACCTCCATCAGCAACTACAGTGCTTTAGTCAGAATAATGTGTCAGCTGACATTTTTTAAATCTAGCAGTTCTTAATTGCTGACTGATTTAACTATGGCATGATCATGGAAAAATGGCAGATGATGTGCTCTGACAGAACAGAGTGTCACTGATTTCTAAGAAGGCCAATGGAATCCTGGCCTGCATCAGGAACAGTGTGGTTAGTCGGTTCAGGGAGGTTGTCCTTCCCCTGTACTCAGCGCTGGTCAGACCTCATCTTGAGTACTGTGTTCGGTTCTGGGCTCCCCAGTTTAAGAGGGATGTTGAGCTGCTTGAGAGGGTCCAGAGAAGGGCAACGAGGATGGTGAAGGGACTGGAGGGCAGGCCCTATGGGGAGCGACTACAGGAACTGGGATTGTTCAGTCTGGAGAAGAGNACTTAGTGACATGGTCTAGCTAGGGGGTGTAGGGCTGGATGATCCTGGGTCCCTTCCGGCTCGGAATGGCCGGCTAGACTGTGAGGAAACTGTGTTACCACTCTGGGATGTGCTTTCGGTCTCTGTACGGGTGCTAGGTGTTAGATGGTGAGTTGGACTAGATGATCCTTGTGGGTCCCTTCCAACTCATAATATTCTGTGATTCTGTGATTCTGGCCAGTGATTGGCTCCTGAAACTCACTGGGCATGCAGTTTTTATTTGTTATTTGGAGAACCAAATTTAAAAGCTTTTTGTGAGTTAATATGAGATGAGCTAAAACTCCACATATTTCTGTCACTTCATAACACAAAAGTACTTTGCATGAGATCTGTTCAAGTCACAGTAAAAAGTGTCTCCAATGAACGGTTTATTTCAAACCAACCAACCAACCAACCAACCAACCAACCAACCAACCAACTAAAGCCCTTTGTGACACAGTTTTAGGCCAGGAAAAAGAAAGTAGTCTTAGATTTATGAGTTGTTGCATGAGGACATGGTATTTCTTGTCTCCTGCATTTCTTCTAAAGACCTGTTCATTTAAGTTAAGGAAAGACTATCTTCAGGTCTCGGTTGGTTGCTGCCTTCTCTCAACCTCCTTCTGCTCTGTTCTTCTAGAAACACAACTTCCCTGGCTCAGTGACCAGTTGAATAAAACAAAGCATTCTTCCAAAATATAAACGCACCCAAATAATTTGCTGAAATCTGGTATTTTGTTCATATAGAAAAAGTTTGCCTTTATTTTTCCTACGCAGGAAATGAATTGTTTTTCAGGCTTCCTTTTTGTTAAAATTTAACTCACATCTTTTTCCATGGGTCAAGCCAAATGTCAACTCTTTTCATGATCCTAATCCAAACTTTTTATTTGAGATTGTTTCCAAATGTTTTTAATCTAGAATTTCCTATAACAAATATCTGTTTTGAATTTTAGAACAAGGACAGGAATATTCTGGCAATTGGGAATCTTTAACAAAAAAGGAAAGAACACAAGATAGACAAGATCAGAGCCCTTCTGTAAGCTGTCTTTCTTTCAGAGAACTGATATTTTTTCAATAAATGTGCATTGCTAAACCCAGCAAAAGCAGATCACCCAAACCTTTAGTAAGTGTTCATGCATTTTTTGTAGATTCACCCAATAATTTAGGTTTGAAAATACCTCCAGGGGTCATCTAGGTCAAGCCCTAAGCAAAACAGGACCAGTTAGTGATGATTGCTCAAGGCATTGTCCAGTTGACTTTTAAGTATCCTCAAGGATAGAGACTGTAAAACCACTCTGAGAACCTGTTAAACAATGTGACCATATTGTTGGTTAACAAAAAACAATCCTTCTGCAGAACTAGAAGTTTTCATGTTTCCAGTGGTGTTCATTGCATGTTGTAATTTCATAGTACATTCCTGAGATGACTTGTCTTGAACTACAACCTTTCTGAAGACAGATTTGTGCATTTTAATGTTTGTTGCTCATCTATTGTGGCTTGTCTTTCTTTCACAAGCACACAATAGACAGTTGTGTATTGGTTTTTTTGGTTCTTTTTCTTGTTCCTTTTTCAAGGGCAACTGCCTTAGTTGTCTTAGTTCTGTTCACTTTTACATTTGGATTCAGGCTAAAAACTCTTTTCACCACCTTTCTTAAATTATGTAGCAATCACTTGCAGCTTCCTAACACAGTTCACTTATATCTCTGACCTGTAAGGAGAACAGCTCTGTACTTAGTTCTTTTCTTTACTTCATAGGGGTCCTCATCAATTCTGACTTGCAATATGTTGAAATCAAAGGATGGGGATAAAACACTCCTATTAGTATCAGTCATTCCATTACAAATTCTTCATAGGTTAAAGACACCTTGATTAGAAAGAGAAAGTGTCATTCATTTTACATGTCATACGATTTAAATCTCTTTGTGTTACATTCATGCATTCTCCTGATCATTGAAGTCCTAATACTTCCCTGCAAGCATCCAAAGAGAACATTCTTTTCTTTTTGGACAAAGGAAATCATAATTGTGGCAATATCAGTTAGAATAGTTAGCCTGCATAATGCAACAATGAATTGAAACCTAACTTAAGTATTAGTGAGTGTGCAAATAAAAATATCTTAAGTGAGTAATTTCGTCATTTGCAGAAAAAATATTTTCTTCGTGTCTATGAGGTCAATGTGTTCCTACAGTGCTAATATTTTGCAAGCTATATCTAATGGTTGGAGGAAATCTGGGATGTAGTGACCATGAGATCATAGAATTTTCAATTGGCAGTGTGACAAGAAAGGGCATGAACCAAACCTCCATGCTCGATTTCCGGAGGGCAGACATTGGGCTGTTTAAGAAATTAATTGGGAGGGTTCCATGAGAAACAGCCCTTAATGGCAGAGGGGTCCAGGAAGGCTGGACATACTTTAAGAATGAGCCCATGAAGGTGCAGGAGCAGGCGGTCCCAATGTGCTGAAAAATGAGTCAGAGGGGCAGAACGCCGGTCTGGATGAGCAAAGAGCTCCTGAAAGAACTAGGGGAGAAAAAGGAAAATGTGCAGCCTTTGGCAAAAGGAGGAGGTAAGTCAGGGTGTGTTTAAGGAAGTTGTCATGTCATGCAGGAGAAAAACTAGAGAGGCAAAAGCCCAGATGGAACTCAACCTAGCTGTTTCTGTGAAGGACAATAAGAAATGTTTCTGTAAGTACATCAAT
>WEKX01007020.1:36032-60239 GCA_013390025.1 Pitta sordida
GGTTACAGGAACTGGGGCTGTTCAGCTGCGGTGGTGGCAGCGGCGGTGGCAGCGGCCCCGGTGGCAGAACGGGCTATGGGGGTGGCTCGGGCAGCAGCAGGGGTGGTACGGGCAGCGGCGAGGGCACAGGTGATGGTGGCGGTGGCAGTGGCACAGCCGCCATTCGGCGCAGAAGCTGGGTTAAGCGGGTCCCAATTAAGACTGAGGGTGCGTGATACAGGAGACCCGACTGTAATCAACAAAGTGAATTTTCACTTTTAGTAAGTTATAGTCAGAGTGAAAAGAGCAAATATGTTTGAGTAAAGATTGCCTCATGCACAAGGATAGTCATACTGCATCCTCAGGTTCAATTAGTATTACAAAATGACCTTCCAAGTGTTAAGAATGTCGAAACAGGGCTGTAAGGATATTTTACATCACAATTCAAGAGTCTTAGAAAGGACTGCTTTTATTTAGGTACAAATTCCCATTGGAGGAATGAATATAATGTATTTTCCCCAAATAGAATACCTGACCTTTCATTTAGTGAATTTTATGGCTCTTGGAATAAGACACAACTTTAACTAGAGTCAAGATGAACACGGCCTCATGCTAGCACTCAGTATATCCCTTGGCAACATGATGTGAAATCAGAAAAATGAACCCTAGTCTAGCAACATTTGTACTGTCCAGAGACTAATTTAGATTTTCTTCTTAATATTTTCTTTTTGACTAACAATCCACAGCAAACTGTAGGAAGCAATTCAAAGGAACAGCAGGATGGTCATCTTCAGGTACATTTTAATGGCTCAGACTGAAATTCTGCTGTCAATATATTTTTTCCTTCAGACTTTTATGTTAAAATAATTTATTTACAGAGATATAAAGGTAATGTTCACTAATAAGCAGACTACCAGATGTCCTTTCTCGCTAGGTCTGTACTTCATATATATCCACAACATGGTTCTCCTACTTCATTAACCCATATACCAGACCCAGCTGTTTATTGAAACAGCTCTTTTTGGGGAGTAGCAATATGGAGTGGGACACGAGAGAACCAGGCTGTAACCCAGAGGCCCCACGAAACCACAGCAGCTGGCACACTTTCTACTATGGCCTGTCCCCTTCATCTGGGACACAGTTGGACCCAAATGGCAGAGCCTAGAACATTTAAGTGGAAGAAATTTAAGAGATCAGCATTAAAAGAAACCAGATGAAAAGTGGCACGTGGTTTTTTTCCCATATGCAGAAATGATGGTGAAAGGAGCTCTAACCCTTTTTCCAGTATATTTTGTTGGAAACTGAGGCTACACCTGGCCTTACAGGTAACAATTTTGCACAATTTTGTGCATCCTCCAAATAGTCCTGTCACAGATAAATTTGTGACATTCATCAATCTGTATTACCAAGTAAACTTTGAATAGCTTTGGCATGTCGGAGCAAGAATAAGAAATGTCTGAATATTATGAAGGGAGAAGGAAGATAATTGAAAGGACTTCACAGATTTCATGGAATACTATGAGTTGGAAGGGACCCACAAGGATCATCTAGTCCAACTCACCATCTAACACCCATACAGAGACTGAACGCACATCCCAGAGTGGTAAACATAAACCCAGCTCCCTCACAGGCTCACAGGCCACCCCGATCCAGAAGGGACCCACAGGAGCATCCTTCAAAAAGACTGCTTGTTCCTTTTGGGGATCTTAACTACCATATTCCACAGTTCTGTTTTTGAGCAGATAAAAATAATAGAGAGGTCACTAGGATTTCTGCTTTCACCTTGCCCTTCAAAAGAGAGGACCAAAAAGTTTTTCTCTTATTGTATTCAAATAGCTCAGGGTATCAGTCTTGCCAAGCACTTCCTATCAACCTAGCTGATAGTGCATCACATCATTATCATTCATTAGGGGCAAAAAAAAGTAAAAAAAAGTAAAAAAAGTGAATAAATGCATTCTCCCTGGTAATTCAAAGACCAGAGGCCCTACTCATACCTCAGTGCTTGAAGATAAATGCTTTGGTTTAAAATGTCTGATTATTGAACTATGTTACTTCTCTCTGAAAGCAGTGCAAGGAATATTTGTATAAAAGATCAAGAGTGCTGTACTCCATTGTCAAAGTGGAGAATGAAAGTGTCACAGGTGATGTTCTTACCTCTTGCTCTCAGGGGAGGTTGAATGGATCTGCAGGAGGAAACTGAACCAGTGTTGGAAAAATAGTCATGCAGTAAAACGGACTCTGAGTCCATTTGCCACTTGTTTGGCCAAGATTGGCTCTTCAGGAAACTATCCATTCCTTTGATTCAGTGAAGATTGGGTATACAGTAATCCTTAGGTAATTTGTGGATCACTTATCGCAGCTTCAGATCATTGTAGGTTTTTTTTCTGTGAAGATACCTCAATTCTTTATGGCTTTTTCCTGTCTGTGCATGTGCACAGTGCTGCTGCCGCCCCGTGTGTCAGGATTGGCCTGCGATGGGAGGCAGGACTTGGGGATTGGCCAGACTCTGTCCCTTATGAGTTTATGCTTTCTACACACTGTGTAAACCTCACCAGGCGGGTGCAGGGGCAGCCTGTGGTGCGGGCTTAAAGCCACACTCCCACTGGGGATGGTGCACACTCAAAGCACCCTAACTTGGCTTTGAGCACACCCAGCAAGAGTCCTGCATGATGGCTCCACTGCTCGTGCCAGCCCTAGCGGGAGCCACTGCCACTTCTGCGCCCCACTGTCCCCCTTGATTTAAACACATTTTGATTTTTTAGCCAATTCCCCCATTGTTCAAATCAGCAAATCTGCCTGATATCTCACAGGAAACATGTCAACCCCAGGGTGGGCGGAGGCCCGCAACTGGCAAAGGGAATGGATGGGACCAAGCGGAGCTGAGACCAAGTGGAGCAGAGCCGAGCAGAGCTGAGAGGACCAGCTGGGACCCACCAAGACCGATCAAGACCCTCCAATCCCCCCAGGTTTAAATACATTTCAATTTTTTTTGCCAATTCTCCCATCAGCCACCATCTTGGGGCAGGCACCTTTGTTCAAATCTGCAAATCTGTCTGATATCTAATGTGAAACTTGTCAGCCCTGGGATGGATGGAGCTCTGCTAGCTGCAGAGAGGGTGGAAGGGGTCCCATGAGGGCCAGAGGGGCTGCTGCACTGCACTGTGGAGTCCTTGTGGCGGTGGCATGGCCACCCCAGGGATTTCCCAGGGACTCTCTGGGCAACGAGGGATCAGAAGAGATTCCTTTTGCTCCCCTGTACCGTCAGAGACCGTGGGGAGGTGTTAGGAATGTCCCACAGCGCTCTGGGGCTGAGGAGGGTATGGCAATGGACATGGCTTATTTGCATATTCATGATCTGCCTATCTTTGCTGATTATGGGTTTCATGGGCCTCACAGTCCCTGGCGCCTGCAAAATTTGAGAGACGTTTTGTATTACATCACTCCATATAAAAGTTCTGTCCATTGTTTTGAAAGACTTTCAATGTGAAGAACATGACTAGCTCCATGGCAATTTGCTCTTACACATAGTATTTCCCCTTAGAATGAACTTACAAATGCCTGATCTGAGTGTGGGTTTCTTTTTTCTAATTTAAAACTATATTTGCCTTTTGGGTGTAAGAATATGCAAAGAGAATTTAGTGTGGGGGCATTGAGAGAAGTCTTTTATTGTTACCAAGAGCTTGTAGTGATCTCATCTTTGCTGTGACTTCCAGCCTTTCTCTATTTCTCTTGTGCTCCCACAGTATTTTCAGCTTCTTACTGAACCCAGCATTTTTTCTCCAACAGCAGCTCCCATTGCCTCACATTTCCTTGGACATATCCCTCTAATATATCTGTGTATTATTGAAAGTATCTGTGTCTGATGCCTTATCTCTCCAACTGCTCCTCTCTGACCCTTCATTTCTAGAAGCCTTTTAACCCACTTACGTACTCAATTTTTGTAGCTCTTTTACAGGTTCACAGGTTATTCTGAGTTGGAAGGACCCACAGGACCATCTAGTCCAACTTCCCACCAACTAGACCATGTCACTGAGCTCCTCATTGAGTCCTCTCTTTTACTTGCAGAAACTCTTCCTCTGGGGATGAGGAAGGGGCTCTGCTTTAGTGTCCATACTCAGTAAATAGGCTTTGGTGGAACTGATCCAGACAGAGTTCATATTCATGTTTTGTACTGATAATTAATTTACTGGAAGTGAATAAAGAATAATACATAATACCATATAATTGTGACTGTATGCTGTGAATAATTAATATTCAGATACAGAATCAACCCTAGAAGGTTTGAAGAATTTTTTCTTCCTTCAGATTTTGGTGTAGCTAGGGTCCTGTACATAAACTGAAATGACTTTTTCAGCTATTACATGTGACTTAAAATAAACCGTCCTGAGAAAACAGCATCTGTTTCTTGTCATACTTCTTAGGCAGCTCTTGGAAAAGGATATGGCATAGACCCCTTATGTTCTTGTGATACCAGACAGTGCAAATTCTGTACAGTGGTGTTCCCTGAGGCAGTTTTTGACAGCTCTCTGCTGCTTCTGTATCACTAAAGTCAGTTTGCAAGTGGAATTAGGCCACAAACCTGGATGCCAGTCATTGCTGAGGGCAAAAAATTGGTCAAATTGGGAAGGGAAATCCCTTACAATGAGTAATTCAATCTAGACTAGTCTTCTGACCTCTCTCCATCAGTGGTTATTCATGCATTTACTTTGTGTATTAATTACACCTCTCACTAGTACTGTATGACAACCAAATCATGCTTACAAAATGTGCTGTAGCAAATAACAGTAAGTTGTACTTGGTATGGGATCTAGAGTTGACAGTCAATTTAATTTAACTTGGGGCTTACACCGCACATTTCATCAGTCCATATATAAAATGCTGTGAAGGTGATTTCTGTTATTGCTACAGTAAATCCCCTCTGCATTGTAACCTGTCCATTACGACCCCGGGGATTTGTGAGGAAAATTTCTCGCAATCCAGTTTCAAGGATCTGCGAGGTTTCCTCACCAACGCATGCGCAGTGCCTCTGCTTTGCCAAGGGGTGGTACCGGCTCTCCCTGTGGGCGGGGAGGGCACGCAGCAGCGGGGAGGGTGCGCAGTTTCTCCATCTCACAATGGCGTTTAGAGCCCTGCGGCACCGTGCCCCAGTCCCTGACCTGGTCCTGTGTGTCTCCTGTGTGCTCTGCTGAGACCCAGCGCAACACCGCCACAAGACATGCCATTCCTTGTTACTCAAAGCCCAGTCAAAGCCTGGGCAGTGCTGCCTCTACTGGTCTACCGGGACCAGTGGATGTTAAAGGGAAAAAAACCCCCGATATCGATGCCTCGCCCCCCCTCTCCCCCCGCCATAAGCGGCACAGGGAGTCGCAGTGTTGCAAATTTATGGTTTTTCCAGGCTCCAAGAATGCTGACCGGAGCTCAGAGACACCCCTTCCCTGCCGTGGAGACAGGGCGAGCATGTGCGGGCTGGCACGGGGCCCCCGGGGCTGGTGTGAGCACTGGGACCGGAGTGGGGGAGGGGGTAAGGGGAGGGAGCAGTGGTGCGGGGTTTGGGCTGTGAGCACACATGGTCACAGCAGCCACTCAGAAATGGTTCCCTTTGCTCCCCTGTGCTGAGAAAGACCATGGGAAGGAGCGGAAGCAATGGGCGTGGCCTGCATGCATATGAATGACCTGTGCGTCTTTGCGAGTTTGACGTTTCACAAGGCCCCTGGGATGACCCGTTCCTCGCAAATGACGGGGTGTAACTGTATTACGTTTTACTATGGTGACAGACTAACACTTTTTATCTAAAACTGAGATATGGACCCCATGAGCCTAAACATTCCCAAGAAAGGTAACTCTCACAAATTGCTAAAGTTGAAAAGACACATGAAAACAAGAGAGACTGGAGAATGGATTTCTGTGATCTGACAAGTGTCACAGTGTCAACAAAGAAATACAACTCTCACTGCTCCCTTCTATTTTTGCAGTCTGGGAGATTATGGTACTTATACAGAATCACAGAATATTATGAGTTGAAGGAGACCCACAAGGATCATCGAGTCCAACTCTTAAATGGTACCACAGCCTCCCCGGCAGGAATCGAACTCTGGTCTCCTGCATGCCAGGCAGGGATACTCACCACTATAGTAAAGTGGATTTATATTGTGCTTTGCAGGGATATTGTGATGTATTCCGGATGCCTGTTGTGGAAACTTTACCTGAGCCTTGCAACATTCACATAATATGCATTTGGTCTTACAGGATGCATTGGAGAATCTGAAGAATGAAAATGAGCTTCTTCCATGCACAGGGATAAAATGATGGGCTTGACCTTACAGAATAGAGGCCAGATTTAGTTGCCTAATGTCAGCATCTGGTGCCAATTTGTTGTCATGTGGAATTCTGCTTTGTCTCCAGCTGCTAATTAAGAAGGGAAGAGGTCATAAGTCTTCTCTGTCAACCCCATGTCTCAGGTATCCTAGAGCAACTAAAAGGACACTAGTCACTGCCATACGGATACAATATGAATGTAACTCTTATTAACTATTGACACCAATGAGACATGGACACCTTGTACACATGCAAATACTTATCTAAATCCAAACCCTATAGTCCAGTTGAGGTTCAGGGCCCGTTCCCTAGGAGTCTAGGGAAGACAGGCTAGACAGGGAATATACATGCATTTCTTCAGTTGTTTTTGTCATTCTAGTATGATAGACATCCATAATTTGGTTGGATATTGCACACAAATTAGTTTTACATGATGGTGAGTACACAGCTTGTTTTGTCTCAGAAGTGGTTCTCTTCCAAGTCATCAATGTTGAATAATAGGTGGGAGGAAGGAAATAGGAGAAGCTGTTATATTAAATACATCTTTAATAGATGACTTTCACAAGTCCTTTATCCCAGATTGTTTCCTCCATTAGCACCTGCAAGAGTTGATTAAATGAGACAGACATGCCAGATTCATCAACACTGACAATATTTTTGTTCAGATTGTACATACCTACCAAAAAGACATTATTGCCATTTGTTATTAAAATGTTCTTAACTACACCTCCTAGAAGCAAAAATAACTTTTTTATGCCCAATAGTTTTTTCTTGCCCTTGATAGTATGATCGACAAATTAACAGCGATCTCATAATTTATTCCTGCAATGTTAACTTTATTTATAATCCTAAAGCAATTAAATTCTCTTTTATGCCACATTGTCCTGGTGACAGATGTGTGGTTACCACTCAGACACTTGATGGCTGACATAAATCATCATGCAATCAAAGTGTCTGTTGACTTGAGAGTCTGAATTTGCAGCAGATGCCTCCACATACAGAGTGACAAGAAAATTCTTCATGGGAGTCTCGTTTCAGTTAACCACCTTGCGTCACTCTGACTTTGCAATCTGACAGCCTGGTTATTTTATGACAACAAGGAGTCTTCAAATGTGTATTTACAAAGTGACCAAATATGTCACTTTGTCACTTATACCAAATAATACCTTTGACAGAAAAGAAGTACATTAAAATTTATAGGGGCACAGTGTTAAAGGAGCAGTGAGTTTAACAATTTGACAAATATATCCTCAAATACGGGAAAGCCTGACGGATTTTTTTTATAATTTTGCTAAGAGCAATATTCACCTGTAATAACTCCCTTTTCTACCTGTCCCCTCACCACTGTTTCTCATAGTAGCTATAAGTTAGTATAGCCAGGAGTCTTCAATTGCAATTAAAAGAGAACCAAGTCCTGGGCCAGAGATATACAGCTTGATTGTCTATTCTGTGAAACCGTGAAGAAGCCTCTGGTGTAGTTTTTGCCATCCCAACTAGTTCAGGAGGTTCAATAGCTAGTGCAGTCCAAAGAATATTCCCTGAAGTTGTTTTTGCTATGGCAACCCTTTTTTAAAGAAAATGGGATTTTTAGTATTTAATTTATTGTCAGATGATGCCAACCAGTCTCTGATAGCCAGAGAATTTGCTCAGACCCTGTTTAGTTTATTAGTACAAAAATAATATAGGACTATATAAAATAATAGTCTAAATGGGATAGGCTTGGCAGATGAGCCTGTATGATATGTCTAAATCAAAGTTGTGGCTCTGGCCATTTGCTGCAGTGTGAGACAGTGACCACTTGTCATTCTCAGTCAACAATAGGCACAAGACTATGATTGCTTCAGAGACTTCAGGATTTCAAGAATATCTCGGTAGCTCTTATAACCTCAAATAACCCTATGTGCCTTCATGATGTATACATGTAACGTCCATACCTTTTTACTCTCTACTGCAGTGGGCTGTGACACAGAGTTATTTTGTTTTAGATACTTTGGACAGAAAAAGAGAAAAATAATAATCTTGCCATGGAGAGGGAGTCCAGAAGAGATCCAGGGCAAAGTGCTGTGAAATGCAGATGGATGTTAATTAATACAATTTGGCTTCAGAGTCAAACAATAAGCCCAGGGCCCAGTACTGTTCAACATCTTTATCGATGACATGGACGAAGGAATTCAATCCATCATCAGCAAGTTTGCAGATGATACTAAGCTGGGGGCAAATGTTGAACTGCCGGAGGGTAGGAAGGCCCTCCAGAGGGACCTTGACAGGCTGGAGAGATGGGCAGGCTCCAACAGTATGAGATTTAACAAGGCTAAGTGCCGGGTTCTTCACTTCGGCCATAACAACCCCATGCACTGCTATCGGCTGGGGGAGGAGTGGCTCGAGACTAGTGAAGTGGAGAGAGACTTAGGTGTACTGATTGATAGGAAACTCAATATGAGCCAGCAGTGTGCCCAGGTGGCTAAGAAGGCCAATGGCATCCTGGCCTGCATCANCTCTGTACGGGTGTTAGGTGGTGAGTTGGACTAGATGATCCTTGTGGGTCCCTTCCAACTCATAATATTCTGTGATTCTGTGATTCTCTGTGACCTTTTTTTCATTTGTTAATATGTGCAAACAGATAAGATCCCTGCTGCAGTAAGCCTATGCACCCATACAAGCTGAGTTGGCAATGGAATAACAGGCAGGGGAAAGGCAGAATTGACATAACAATTTCCTATTAGTGATGGCAAGAGATGATTGCAACAGAGATAGGAATTCCCCAAAGCTGTTTTTCTAATAAATACATAATGGTTAGTTGCTTATTTAACTTCTGGTCAACTCATATGGGATGTACCTTCTGGGTTAGACTGTATGGTGGAAGGAAGTATGGGAGATGAAGTATCACCAGGCTGAAGCATTGCCTAGTATCAAAAAGGTAATCTGCTGGATATAATTTGTAGATTGGGAGATGCCGTGTGTGAGTAAAACACAGCATTACACAGAGCAGAAGCCTGAAATTCAACTTCAGTATTGGTCTCAATGGAGCCTTGCTGTACTTTGAAGGATCTGACCAGTTTCTGCTCCGGGAATTGTATCTTCTAGCTGTGGTTTAATTCGTGTTCTCCCTCCAGACCCTAAATGAAATTTCTTCAGCTTAGTCTGCTGCGTGACCTCTGTAGATGTCTTATGTTGATGCAGAGAGTTAAGTGCTGTGCTCTCCTTTCTTCTCTTGTATGTAAGTGAATAATGACTTTTTCTTTGGTTCTCTTTACTTACACAGTACCAGTAAAGGAGGGGATGACAATCTGTTGTTAATTTGACTCTGTAGTAATAACCAGCTTGGACCAAATAGAAGTGATTTAGGGGATTTCATAAATACCTGCATTTGCTGTGTGCTTGTTGCAGGAACAAGCCTCACAGGCTGGCCTAGTTCTTGTGATATAGTCTTTCAGTGGACTCCACAGAAAGAAAAAACTAGTCATGCTATTATGCCCATGAGGAAGTTAGTGACATCAGAGTTTTTGTGCTATTTCTGGAAGGGCATTAGATTGCAACTTGGCTTCTGAATTCTCAGCTGGATCAAGATCAAGAACTTATTAAAACTAAGGAATGTTAATATCATCTTTAATACTTATGTATGTATAAAGCATGTCACCATTCATTGCAAGATTTATCCTTTCAATTTCTAGTTCCATTGTGACTATGTCATGCTGTAGAATAGGAACATCAGTCCTCTTATTCCTTTTTATAGATAATTAATTTGTTATGTTAAGGAAGGATTTACACAAATTGGAAAAATGTTCCTTTAAAGAAGAAATCATTCTGTTCTGTGGACTGGGTTTAAATATTTTTTCTTGTTTATTTATTTCTCTTTTTCTCTGGGAAAGAAAAGTAAACCTTTTAACCAGAGACTTTCAACATAGCCCTTAGCAAAGGCATCTACCCTCAAGGGGTTTTTGTTTATTTGTTGAGATTTTTTTACATTCTTTTTAAACAACAGATCACCAGAAAAAGAACACTTTCCCTGTTTTTAAAAAAATGATTAACAAGTGATAGAGAAAACACTAAAGAAAGTACTATACATGTAAAATAATTTTCACACTACTGAAATGGAATAATTTCTGGAGTTAAGGTCAGGATGAAATGTTTAAAAGCTCCACACTTCATGGTCCTAATGTATGAATGTATGTCACTGCAGTGCTGGCTCCATTAACACTTCCCACTTACTATAACCTTGATGAAAGTGTGTCAAAATTATGAAAATGGTTTCCTTTTAAATTGAAAAGAGGCAGCATTGAAATCAATGGGGTTTCCCATTGATGATAGTAATATTATTTAGCACTTGGAGGTTAGAGTACAAATGTTTGTAGGCTGGAGCCTATTTCTTTAAGTATCACAGAATCACAGAATTAGTAAGGTTGGAAAAGACCAGAGATCATCAAATCTAACCTACCAACTGTCACCTAACCTAACCTGTTACCTAACCTGTTGTCATCCTGCTACCAACACTCATCCTACCAATGACCCACTACCCTAATATCTAGGTCATGCTACCAAGTACATCATTCAACCTTTTCTTAAGCACCTCCAGGGACGGTGACTCCACCACCTCACTGGGCAGACCATTCCACTGAGACATCACCCTCTCTGTGAAAAATTTCCTTCTAATGTCCAGTCTAAATCTCCCCTGACGCAGTTTAAGACTGTGTCCTCTTGTTCTATCACTTGTAGCCAGAAAGATGAGACCGCCCCCCACCTGGCTACAACTCCCTTTCAGGTAGTTGTAGAGAGCGATAAGGTCTCCCCTCAGCCTCCTCTTCACCAGACTAAACAACCCCAGGTCTCTCAGTTGTTCCTCATAGGGCTTATGTTCCAGCCCCTTCACCATCCTCGTCACTCTTCTCTTGACACGCACAACGATCTCAACATCTTTCTTAAACTGAGGAGCCCAGAACTGTACATAGTATTCAAAATGTGGTCTAGCCAGTGCCAAGTAGAGGGGGAGAATAACTTCCCTGGTCCTACTGACAACACTATTCCTGATGCAGGCCAGGGTACCATTTGCTTTTTTGGCCACCTGGGCACGCTGCTGGCTCATGTTAAGCTTTCTGTCAACCAGCACTCTCAGATCCCTTTCCACATGATCATCCTGCAGACTGAATGTCACCTCATTAGACATTGTGCTTCACTTTCATGAAGTTGATGGCTTTGATTTTAGAAGCGGCACACTGCTACAGGAATGAGTAGACTTGGATAAAATGGTTTCCATCTGAACTTATTTTCAGTAAATCATATGATATTCTATGGAGAAAATTTTATTTCGAGACAAAGCATAAGCATCTCATGTTTTCATTCCACTGCCAGGTTTAAGGTCTCTGACCGAACCTAATCTGACTGCACTGTGATTATCAGTCTCTTGTGAGGCATAGCTTCCCCCTTTATATGGACAAAATACAGTGAATTGTGGGGTCTCTCAAGGCAATTTCTATGTTTTGATTATTTTAATCAAAGGCAACAATTTTTTTCCACTTTTTTTTCACCATATCTATATATCATAGAATCATACGATGGTTTGGGTTAAAAGGGACCTTTAAATGTCATCTAGCTGCAACTCCCCTGCCGTAGGCAGAGACACCTTCCATTAGACCAAGTTGCTCAGAGCCTCATCCAATCTGTCCTTGAACACTTACAGGACTGAAGCAGCCAACAAGCAGTGTAACAACCTGTTACAGTGCCTCATTTCCTTCATAGTGAAGATTTTCTTTCTAATCGCACAGAATCACAGAATATTCTGAGTTGGAAGGGACCCACAAGGATCATCGAGTCCAACTCTAACTCTGTCTGTATCTGCTCTAACTCTACCTTCTTTCCCCATTGCCCTACCACTACATGCCCCTGTCAAATCCCCTTTCAGCTACTTTTAAAGTCCCCTTTAAGTACTGGAAGGTCTCCCTGAGGCCTTCTGAGGTCACTCAGCACAGCATGTCCTCAGCCTGCCCCTGATCCCTAACCTAAAGAGGCTGTTTTTCATTTGAGTGTTTTAGAGATTGGAATGTGTATCAGGTTCTGGTTTGAGACAGTATTTGGCACATTAGTAAAATAAGGTATTGCAAATCTACTTAACTCTCTTTTTCTCTTGCTGGGGCAAAACCAGCACCAGAAGAATCTGTTCTGTGGATGACTCTGTCTGATGTTGTTCAGGAACCAAGTTTAAGGCACATTTCAATTGGAGAAAAAGAATTCATATAAATCTATTGGAGTGGATGGTTCACAAATAGATGAATATAGCTTATGTATTGCTATATCAGTCCATTAATGCATTGCTTAATTCATCTTTGTCCTCCACTGATTAATCTAGAGATAGGGCAGTGAAAATTAACTTCCCATTATATTGCATTTGAATTCATTTACAGCTTTCAGATTTGTTTAGTGACCTCCAGATCAAGGACTTCATAAACTTCTGAAAGGGACAAATAAGCAGTCACAGCTGAACATTTGAAATGCCTGTGTTAAAAATAAGGTGGAGTAGTATTTAGAAGACGGGCCTACAAATTATCTACAGTTATTTCCCATGAACCTGAGCACCTGTCGTGGTTTGACCCTGGCTGGATGCCAGAGATTCACCCACAACTTCTCCCAGAGGACAAAACTGGAAAAAACCCCCAAACTTATCACAGGCAAAACAAGGCAAACTACAAGTGAGAAATATAAAGGATTTATTTATTAACTAACAAGATCAGAGCTTAGTGTGAGAAGCATCATTTCAAAGGCAACCTTTTCCCACCACCCCTCCTTCTCTTACAAGAGATCTCATATTTCCTTTTTTGACCAGGAGACAAAGGGGAAACAGGGATTGGGGTGAAACCAGGCTTATTGGTATTTCTGTCCAGATTTAGGGTAGGAACCATCTCTCTGCCCTTCCATGAAGTTCTGTCTCTCTCTCTCACGAGAGGAAAAGTCTTTCATGACACTTTCCCAAGTGAGATCTCGGCCCAGGGACGACAGCTCTTCCATTCTTTGTTGTCCGAGAGTCACAGCACAGGATGCAGTTCTTTAAGCACTACTTTGCTGCATCATTATGAGCCATCCCAAAGTACATACTGCTTGAGAGGGTCCAGAGAAAGGCAACAAGGANTCTCTCTATTCCATAGGTTTGCACCATGGTCCATTCCATAAGCAGCAGTGGGATGCCTGGAAGCCTTCCTACCCCTTCTCTGGCCAGCCTAGTTGTGCCTTCATAGCTTTCAGCTGCTCCACACAGGCCCTGCTCTGGCAATCTACATCTTGTTTCTAACATTTCTTTTTTTCCTTTCTCAAATATATTGTTCACAGAGGTGTCTCTATCTCCTTCTGCTCGTGACCTTGATCTCCATAGCAGCAATGGAGACTCAAGCAGAAGCTATTAACCCCCTCGCTGCCAGAGGGAAAAAAACCCCAAACCATGACAACATCGCTGTCTCATTCCTCCCTACCTTTATTAATATACAGTGCTAATGATAGCTGCATACTTGGAATTACTGAATAAATACACTTTGCCTAAAATACTGTCATCCTTTAACAATTTAGAAACTGGTAACCTCAAAATGTTTCGTGTTCAGCTTTGATTCAGATGAGCACTTGAAAGATGGGAGCTCTTTTAGAAAACTGTAAGGTGTTTGTATCTGTAAAATTACAATTCTGTGTTTTATTAAGTGCTTCAGAATAAGTCCTTGCTGTCCTGATATTGTCTACAAAATACAGAGATTTACTTAGAGGGAAAATGATCTCCACAGAAGCTAGTCTGACCTCTCAGAGAGTGGTGGTAATTTTCAGGCAAGAAATTCAAGCACTGCAGTAACACACCTAGTAAGCATGGAAAACCATGGACAGGTCCTTCTTGGCTTGACCATGCTCACTTCTGACTCTACAGAATAGAGGGAAAAAACGAATTCAGTTTAATTGAAAGGTAAATTGTACAATCTGTGGAAAAGCACTTGGGTAAGATATCTCTTAGCAGTTATATTCTCCTCATTAACTTGCTGTAAATAAGGAAACCATTATTTGTTTATCTCATTAGGGTGCATGCACAAACTTAGAAAGCAAAATTTGCCTTATTTGAGTCTAGTCAGAGCTACAGAGCTCAGGCATGGATTCCAGACTTTTTCTGAATGAAAAAAAATTGTGTCCTGAGTCAGTACCACTTGAAAAATGTTGCTTCCTGAATATTTTATAGTAGTGATGGACCAAGTCTTTGCCTTCCCAGGAAGTGGGAGTGAGCATTCAAGTATGGCTCTTCATGGGAGCAATGCCACACAAGCTTTATAGCTGCATATCACACAAGGACAAGAGCTGCTAATACTTCAGCCTGAGAGGCTTTTGCAAGGCAAGACTCAGGACAGACACTGTAAAATCAAAGCAGAGAATTGTAAATAAGTTCTGAAATGGAGATTCTCATCCACTCTTTTGGCAGAGGAGAACTCATCTAAGTTCTTGGATATTCAAGTATTGCACAGGCATCTTTTGTATACATTTAATTATCTCTGAAGAAGTCTCTGGTGCAGGTACACTGAGTGGTGAACAACTGGTAAGTCAAGTAGATCAGATGCTTAGGAACAGGCTTCTAGATATTGGCAATTTATGTAAGACATATTTAAAACTGGTAAGAACAAAGCTACATCTGACTCAGTATTCTGTCACTGAATTGGCTACTGGGACATGGTTGGGACAAGTCACATAAATTACAGAAAATGCCATGTACATGCAAGATACACATGAATTATACTCTTTTTTTGTGTTTTCTCCCTACTTCTGTCCAGTAGTAAAGTACTACCGGCTTAACTACCATCTGCTGGAGGGAACCAAGTTACTTTCTACAAAGTAATCAGCACTAAGGAGTCAAATCCTCTTAAACTGTTTCTGTTACACTTCCAAAACAAATCTGCCCATTTAAAATCCTAGAATGGTCTAGATTGGAGGGGACCTTTAAAGGTTATTTAGTCCAATCCCCCTGCCATGGGCAGGGACATCTCCAACTAAATCAAATCGCTCAGAGCCCCATCCAACCTGATCATATCCTTTAGCATGTCTCAAGATGTTCCCCTAACATCAAAGTGAAACAGAAAGGAACAGACTCTTAAAAATCAGCATAGAATGCTTAGAAGTCAAAATAAGAAACCTGACAAACTAGCAATGTACTGGGTCAGGCAATTTGATGATGAATGCTGAATAAATAGGAACCCAGAAACTGGTTTTGCATGGAGGTAAGCAAACAGGGAAGGTAATGGGGTTTAGCTGCATTCAGGTTTAAATGTTATTCGGGTGTAAGTCTTAAGAAGGGTGACAAGGATGGTGAAGGGACTGGAGAATGAGCCCTATGGGGAGTGACTGTGGGAAGTGGGACTATTCAGCCTGGAGAAGAGGAGGCTCAGAGGTGACCTCATTGCTGTTTACAACCATCTGAAGGGAGGTTGTAGTTGGATGGCTGTGAATCTCTTCTCTCAGGGTGATGACACCAGAACAAGAGGACATGGCCTTAAGCTACATCAGGAGAGGTTTAGGCTGGATGTTAGGAAGGGGTTTTTCACAGAGAGAGTGAGCTCTCAGTGGAATGGTCTGCCCAGGGAGGTGGCAGAGTTGCCTTCCCTGCAGGTGTTTAAGAGAAGACTCGATGAGGAACTCAGTGACGTGGTCTAGGTGATGGGAGGCTTGGATAGATGGAGCATGGTGCCCATGGCTCCAGGGTTGGGAGTTCAATTCCTGGGTGGGTGTTCACTTGGGAGCTGTACTAGATGATCCATGTGGGTCCCTTCAAACTTGGAATACCCTGTGAACCTGTGAACTTTCCAGGTAGAAAAAAAAAGCATCTATCATATGGCAATTGTTCATTTCTCTGTGACTTTTAATAAGAACCATAGAAGTATTTCAAAAAGTTTTGGACAAGGAAATCTACACAATACCAGAATCAACAGATTGCAAGGAGATTGAAAGGCATTTTAAGAAAGCTATAATATATTAAAGTTCTGCAAGTGTTTTAGAAATGTAATTCATAATATCACCAAGGGGAAAGAATAGTATTGACTTGTACATGTTATATAAATCCCTAAGTTTGGAACAAACCCCACATTCCTTTTATCAACCTTAATTTATATTGTAAGATGAAATAAAAATTTTATGTTCTGTATGGAGTAGAAAAGGTCCTTATTGAATGATCTTAAATTATCTCCTATTTGAATGAGTTCATTTTGCTGAGAGAGTTCTATCAAACCTTTAAGTAGGCTTAAATTGTTAATCTAAAAAGTTGGCAATTTGACAGTGACCCCCTCAAAACACGTTGATCCAAGTCAATGGAACAGAGAATGAAATGTCAAAAATAAAATGCTTTTTCACTTTAGTCATGGGATTTTAGGTTTAGTGTGAAAGGTTGGGGCAACCAATGACTACCAAAAAGATGATGTTTTCATTTTTCCCCTCTCAAAGAAGTTTCATGTGATAGAGATACAATTAGTTAATCTTTGCACAACACTTCAATAAATGTAATGTGTGCTTCTGGACTTGATCCAATTCTCAGCAAATTTGACAGTGGACTTTGAATTGACTTCTGTGAGAGATGAGCCACACTGATAGACTCAAGCTTCCTGAACTGCTAAAGAACAGATTTTTATAACCTTAAAGAAGCCGAGTTTCAAACCCACTCATGTCTTAATGTCTCATTTGTTTCCTGGGGAATGCTAGGTCTCTCAGATATTGGACATTTCAGTTTAAAGTATCGCATTCCCGTCAAAATTTGCTTTCTGATTTCTTGATGTATTGGGCTCCCCAGTTTAAGAAGGAACCTGTGAGATGAACTTGATGATCCTTGTACGTCCCTTCCAGCTCAGGACATCCTCTAGATTTATCATGATATTTGTATGCACCTGCATTAAAACCCCCGTAACCAAAATCTCTGAAGCAGTCTCTATTTACATATCCTTTTTCAGTGTAATTTAACATGCTGCGACTCCTGCTGGTGTTATAAGCAGTGGTTTTACCCTTTCTTCTAAAATATGATGAAAATAGATAAAAAAATTATCCCTCATCCCAATTTCTACAGAATCCAGTTAAGGTGATTCCTTGATGAAAACTGCTTTTTGAGGTCTGCCAGACTATTTATGGTCAACCTAGGTGCTTTTTTTTCCTCACTACTATACAAATAAATTACTGTTGAGGTGAACATATCATAGAATCACAGAATATTCTGAGTTGGAATAAAAAACCAAAAACCCGGTCTCCCACATGAGAGACAGTGACACTCAACACTATACTAAAATATAATCTGATCAATACACTTCCATTTATTAGTCATACTTAAAATTCATCACGAACAACATGCAAGCTTGTTTGAAAAGTTTTGGGTTTTTTCTATAAAACTGTGTAGACATTACTTAGATTTCTGTTATTAAGTTCTTTGTTAAACTGAATTCCATTTTTCCTTTTACTCCCCTCCCCTCCAAATTCTCACAGAAAATTTGCAAATCACGCTTTCGATCTTATCCAAGTCATCTTGTTTGTTCTATTTCAATGTTTTGGAAGACCAGTACTCACAATTCCAAGGTTGGTTTTTTTTAAAAAAGAAAACATTTTACATCAGGTTTCTAAAAAACTATACAGAGAGCATGGTGAGAGATTTCCATACTATATTTGTGATCATTGAATATGATGATAAACTTAATTCAGAAAAAAGACATGCATTTTAACTCTAGAGAGCTTATATTTCATCTCTCTGGCTCAAAAATTTACATAGAAAATAAAATCAATATCATGAGAACATTACTGATGAAGAGGATGCAGATCAAAATACTGATCAAAAATGCATGCAATTAAGATAAAAGAATTACAGTAATCTTCTGAATATTGGGGGGGTTGGTTCCAGAAAGATGTCGCAATAAATGCAATCAGAGAAGCAGCTATAAATAGGGTAAGTATGATAAAAGTGGTAAATACGGTAAAGCTGGGGGAAAAAACCCGCCACTTACTGAAGCTGCGAATGGTGAAACTCAAAGCAGCAAGGGATTCTATATTTTAGTATTTCCTATGTCAGTGCACTGGTCAGTGGAAAATACTGTTCTAGGCTCCCTAGTCCGTCATTGACTTGTCTCTTCAGAATCACTACTGCTTCTAAATCAAATCTATATGACTTCAGCACAGACGGCATCACCTCCAAATAGCTCAAAACATATACCAAATAATTATTGTTTAGTACTTTAATGTGAATTTGATTCATACTTTTAAGGGGTTAGGGAGTTTACTCATTCCACTTATTAGTGGAGCTTTTTGTCTTCTCCTTCTTAAAGGGCAGATTTGGGGATTCTTTCTTATTGAATTTGAAGAGAGATAAAGGACCATAACCAATGGGTAGACACTGGGTTGAGGGGTTTCTGCTGGGTTTGTGCCATACCTCGAAGACAGAAGAAGAAGACAGAGAAGTTTGGTCCTGTGACAAAATGTTAAATGAGACAGTTCAAGTGAAGACATTTGTCTTACACTTTAACTTTCTTGCCAGAAGACATCCTAAAATGAGATTTCAATTTAAATTTTCTGCTTATGAAAGTGAGAAAATGATTGAAAGACAGTATTTTTTGTTCATTATTTTTCAATTTGGAAAAGAAATAGGAGATGTTATAAAATCATACTATGTCACATGGACAATATGTATGGTTGCTTGCGAAAAATAAAATTGTTATTTTTACCTAGATTCATCTGCAGGTACTGCAGTTACTTTGGAATGAAATTAATAAAGAACATGAATTTAAGACATGAAAGACCTTATGAATTAAATCATATATGTTTACAACAAGCAAAATTAAAAAATGAAAAAAAATTATTGTTCAAAATTTTTTATTTCCCCTTTTAGGATAAAAAACGATCAAGTGTTGGGTAAAATAAGTTAGCACATTTAGTGAAATATAAGGAAGTGTATTATTTTACAGTGCCTTATTAAATGCTGCAACAGACACTGTAGCAGCCAAAAATAGAGATATAAAGAGGAATTAGGCAAACTAGATGAAAAATAGATTCTGGCATTAATACAATAGCCTAGGTACCTTCTTTCCTCAAACCTGAGGTTTGAATCGAGTGGCTTAGAGGTGAGTCAACTTTTGCTTTTGCCTTTGTCTCTGCCTTTGCCTTTGCCTCTGCCTTTGCCTCTGCCTCTCTCCCTCTCCCTCTCACCTCCCTCTCCCTCTCCCTCTCTGTTTCCCTCTCCCTTTCCCTCTCCTTTTTTCCCCTCTGTTTCACAATTCCTTGTCTCATCTTCAATTTCTGTGTTACAGCTGAGTGAATTGCATGTCCTTGTCTTGAGTGCCAGTACTTTCTACAAGAAGCTGGAATTTTAATGGTCCAATTTTTCCCCATCAAGAATCTCATCCAGAATGCCTGACAGTGAATGTGACTGATTTCATTTTATATTATCAGTTATTTCAATAAACTACATAGAAGAACGGTTAACATTTTTGTTTCATTGCTTGCTTTTCAGACTGGAGTGAAATAATTACAAATCCTTGAAAGAGCAGGGGGGAATTACTAACATTTAAATCAGAATTTCAGGTCCTGGTGAACTGGCAGCAATGACTAGCTTTAGTCTTGTAACCATTGTTTCAAGTTGGGTTTTTGCTTGTTTGTTCGTTAAGAAATATATATTTTAGTTTAAAATTCCTCTTGCAAAATACAGATCTGTAGGACTGTTTGGAGTGCTCAAATGCTGGTGTTTATTTTCAGTGACCAGAGACATCATCCTACAAAAGGTGGTTGTTACTATCCTGTGACCAGCCTTTTCTACTGAATTTTATAGGGAGTGAAGGACTTTGGAAGTCTGGAGCTCTTATATCCCTTTCCACCTCCCCAACTTGACTACACACAGAGCTGGTAGAGACCAGCAACTCCTCTCTCCTTCAGTGCTGTTATTTCCCTCTCTTTTTCCTTTATTCGGATGTAGCCTCAGAGGAAGTGAACCAATGATGACTTGACAGTAATATTTCACAGCACATCATTGGGGAAAACAAAACATTTTTAAGGCTCAGGGTCAATTAAAGGGGCAACTGGGATGAATTAATGCACAGAAAATATTAAAGTAGTTAAGTTTCTGTACAGATGAGATTCATCATCAATGTTTATCACAGGCCTAATTCTCGTATCACCTGGACTGGTTTACCAATACAAAGTTAATAATGTGCTATCACAGAATCACAGAATCACAGAAAATTATGAGTTGGAAGGGACCCACAAGGATCATCTAGTCCAACTCTCCATCTTATACCCGTACAGAGACCAAGAGCACATCCCGGAGCGTAACACCAACCTAGATGCCTCACAGTCTAGCAGGCCACTCCGAGCCAGAAGGGGCCCAGGGTCATCCAGCCCTACACCCCCCAGCTAGACCATGTCACTAAGCTCCTCGTCCAGTCTTCTCTTAAACACTTCCAGGGATGGCGACTCCACCACCTCCCTGGGCAGCCCATTCCAATATGCAATTACTCTCTCTGTGAAAAACCGCTTCCTAACGTTAAGATTGAACCTCCCCTGGCGTAACTTGAGGCCGTGCCCTCTCGTTCTGGTGTTGTCAGCCTGGAAGAAGAGGTCTACACCCATCTGGCTGCAACCTCCCCGCAGGTAGTTGTAAACAGCAATGAGGTCCCCTCTGAGCCGCTATCTTGAGAACAATAAGATGCTGAGATAAGCAAACATACCATGCAGTATTTACCTTTTCAGTCCTAAGTTTCCATTAAAATATTTGTCGTACACTGTAGAAATGTGGATGTTCTTACTGCACATACTGCCATAAAATTATTTCTGTGCTCAGTTGGAATACTTTATAAATTGACTGAAGGTATTGGGTGAGACCAAAAATTGCATTTTCTTCCTCAAAATGCAGCACAAAGGTTTCAATATTGCATTAAGATGTTATTTTCTCTTTGGGGCACAAAGTAACCTGAAATGGTTTTAGTTCTTTTGTTTTAAAATGTCCTTCAACTTATTAATTTCCAGGCCTCTGCCACTGTTCACTGTGATTCACTGCAGCAGTGAATAACCAATATCACTGAAATAGTGAGATCGCCTGAGCTATTTCAGAAATTAATGGACTGACTGTGATATACTGGAGCCTCTTTCATGCATCTATAATTGGAGTGCCAATTTATTTCCAATCATTTCAAGCACTGTAATTATAGTCATCATTGTTGCCTACTTAACATTCATATGGGACGCTGGCACAACAATGCTGGCAGGAGGCCACATATTTTACAACTGAAATGAATGGTAAAAGTGAGTGATAATATCCAAACCAATAGAACTTTAAATTTTGTTTAGAATTCTTGCTCTGGCTAATATGTAATGTGGTAGAATGATATGAAACAAACTCACCTTCATATAATTTAAATAAAAATATTTTCTGAATGGACGATGAATCTGTCAGCTAACAAAAAACCAGATAAGTCTAATGTTTTAAATAAAAATTCCATAGTCTGTAATATCCAAACAATTATTCATATTCAGTTGGGGAAAGGAATCAAATTATTTACCAGGAGAAAGCAAATGTGGCAAGATTTTTCACTTTGTTTATAGCAGTGAAATAAGAAATCATGAGGGTTAGAAGTGACCTCTTAAAATCTGTGGTCTTGAAGACATCAAAGCAATGTCCTCTAAAGTAGATTTCTCAGGGCTATATTTAGTCAGGCCCATTGCCTTGAAGACCTTAAAGTTGGATCAGACATATCAGGTGTCTCAAGGCTCTGTCGTGAGAAAGTCTCCACACACAAACACTCTGTAACAACTTATTCCATAATTTGACAATCTACAGAGTAAAATTTATTTTTCTTGTGTTAAAATAAGATTTTTCTGAATTTTGATTTGTGTCTGTTGCCTTTTTTCCAATTTGTTGGACACAACTAAGAGGTGTCCGGCTCCGTCTTTACATCCTCATAATGAATAGTGAAAAGATTCATAAGTGTATATATCTGAATAGTAAAGCTGATCCACTCCAAAACTTCTACCCATGTCATCCATACTACAGATAATCCCCAGAGTTTCCTAGTTCCAATGTAGAGCAAAGCTAATATTTGCCAGTTGGAGAAATCCTGGTGTGGGAAAGAAGTTAATTCTCTTTGGCACCTCTTGTTGAGGAATTCTGCCTTTTGTTTAGTTTATTTAACATCTGTCTTTCTTGGAGTTTGAGAATGGCATGGTGGTTATGGAAAAATTAAATCTAACCCATGTTTACCCTATTTACTGCTAACTTCGTGGACTTCACTTATCACGGCATGATTCCAAACCTGACCCCCACAGTATTTGAGGGTTTACTGTAACTCTAGAAAAGTTACAAGGAACTCTTCTCTGTGCCAGCTAAGGACAAACATCATTTTGTCAAACACAGGCAAGGCTTGGCTGTATCAAAATCAAAATAATTGTTCTCTAAAGTAACTGGATTTTCTTCCATATATGCCCCATGTACTACTGTGTCGTGCAGTATAAAAATGCTGTGTCAAAAAGTATCAAATTTAATTTATTGAACAGCTTTTGTGTTCCCTGATGTCCTGGATATTATAAGGTATAAAATGCTCAGGTTTTCCAGTTGAAACTATTCTTACCATGCACATGACATTGAAAACAACTTTAAAAGCCACAGGACAGTTTTGATACTTCCCTTAAAATATTTGAACCTATGGTGAGAACATTCTGTTATGCCCAATACCAGAATATTCTCTTTCAACCCTTCAGGGAAGCAACCAGAGGAAATGAGAAGAGCAGAGACATGGGTGATTCCACCAGGGACGGAAAACAATCATTCTAGAAGGCCTTTAGTTGCTGAAGACAAGAAAAATGCCAGTGTAAAACATAAAGCTGGAGAGTAATAGGAAGAGTTGGTGATGAGGAGATGATGAGCAACGTGACAGTAGTAAGAGAGATGGCATGGAAACCATTATAAAGATGATATCATAAAAAAAAAAATCTATGTTCAGATAAATATTGGGATCAAATTCATAAAATACAGATGAAGCAAAGAAACAAAGATGACCATTTTCAAGAAATAAAGACCCACTTAAGTATGACACTTAAAATTAACTAACCAGACTAAGACCAACTATGTTTCTGCACAAGTTCCAGAAATCTAAAAATCAAAAAATTGAACCAGATAGTATTTAATTAAAAGAAACTTTCATCCCCTTGATTCATATAGTAGCTAGTCAGACACTGAATTTGCAAGATGCAAATAACATAATAACGACAAAGTAAGTTGTACTGATGAAAGAACATCACTTTGTATCAGAGTAAACCAGGTTTCAGGGAGAATATTATAAAACTGGGGAATGGAAATAATCACACATGAAGGGTGCAAACAATAATTTTGCTCTGATCAGAGGTAGACATTTACACTTAGTACACTCAGCATTATACCCCTAGCTTGCCTCTGTGCAGTGGGATGGTAGGAAGATATGAACCTGGAAACAGATTGAGATGGCTGGACATACTTTAAGGATGAGCTCATGAAGGCACAGGAGCAGGCGATCCCAATGTGCCGAAAAGTGAGTCGGAGGGGCAGATGGCCAGTCTGGATGAGCAAAGAGCTCCTGAAGGAGCTGGGGCAGAAAAAGAGGCTGTACAACCTTTGGAAAAAAGGGGAGGTGAGTCAGAGTCTGTTTAAGGAAGCTGTTAAGCAGTGTAGGAGGAAAACCAGAGAGGCGAAAGCCCAGATAGAGCTCAACCTAGCTGTCTGTCAGGGATAACAAGAAAAGCTTCTACAAGTACATTAACAGTAAAAAGAAAGGCAGTAACAGCCTCCACTCCCTCTTGGATGCAGAGGGTAACATAGTAACCAAAGACGAGGAAAAAGCAGAAATACTCAATGCACACTTCGCCTCTGGTTTTAATAACAAAACAAACGGCCCGCAAGAAAACTGGATCAGCAGTGGCATGGAAGGAGCT
>WEKX01007020.1:66155-80908 GCA_013390025.1 Pitta sordida
AGTTTCTCCTGAAGCTTATTGTGGAAAACCGTGTCAAAGGCTTTGCTAAGGTCCAAGTACACAACATCCACAGCCTTTTTGTCGTCGACCAGTCGAGTCACTGGATCATAAAAGGAGATTAAGTTGGTCAGGCAGGACCTGTCTTTCCAGCAAATGCAGGCACCAAGGTCTGTGCCGAAGGAGGGGGAGGAGGTTAGAGTTAAGGTGTTCCATGGTGAAGCTGCTGTCCCCCTGTAGCCCATGGAAAGCTCTTAAGGATACAGAAATTCACCTGTGGACCATGAATGACCCCATGCTAAGCGAGTGGATGCTGGAAGGAGGCTGCAGCCTGTTGGAGCCCAAACTGAAGCAGAGTCCCCAGAGAGACCTGTGGCCCGTGGAGAGGAGCGTCCACGCTGGAGCAGAGCTTCTTCTGGTAGGATTTGTGCCTCGGGATGGGACCCATGCTGGAGCAGCCTGTACTGAAGGACTGTACCCTGTGGAGTGACCCATCGGCAGCAGTGTTTGGAGGGTTTCTGCCCCTGGGATGAACTCATGCTGGAGAGGGTCATGAAAGACTTTCTCCCATGGGAAGGACCCCATGGAATGCAGGGGAATGGCCTTCTTCCCTGGGCAGTGGCAGAGAAACACCAACTGCATAGTTTTCCCCTACTCCTGTGTCTCCTGTCCACTGGAGGAAGGGGGAACATGGTATCTCTTGTAAGAGATGGAGAGGTGTAGGGGGGAAGGTTGCCTTAAAGATGATATTTCTCACTTTAAGCTCTGATCTTGTTAGAAATAAATTTTTTATATCCCCGTATCCCCACCTTGGTGTTTGTTTTGCCTGTGACAGTAAAAGATTTCCATTAGTCCTCATTTCTGCTGTAGCAAAACTCTTCAGTTTTTTTTCTTTTCCTCTCTCCCCTGTTTGTATGGGGAGGGGAGGGGAAGTGAGTCTTGGGCATCCAGCCAGGGTCAAACCACTACAGGTATAGATAAGGCCACCTGTTACAAAAGGCAATATCTGTTTCCAGATACTGTACAAAAACTGTCCCAGCAAAGGACATTTAATTTTTACAGTTGGAAGAGACCTCCAAAGTCATCAAGTCCAGCTATTAATTGAGCACCACCATGTTTATCAATAAACCATGCCCCTAGGTGCCATATCTACATGTTTTTTGAATGCTTCTATGTAAATGACGCCCACAATCTCATTTGTGCCCTTTCTTAAACCAGACTCTGTCCTCCCTCCCCTTTTCAGTCTCAAGTGGATTATTCTGCCCATTGATGTCCACTGGAACAAACTGTTGACTATCTCTAGATGCACTAAGAGTTCACATGACTGTGGTGTAACTCCATGGGAACCAGCGTGCTGGTTCTAGTATATGTTGAGTTTGGACTTGGGGTCCCTTCTACAGAGTTAGACACACATCTTCTTCCGGCTGGGTATCCATCTCCTGTTGTTTTCTTTTTTCATTGCTAGATTTATTTGTTAATTATTATTGAAATTGTGAGAATTGTTTGGAAATAGCTTGTTCTCCTTTTTATAGCTCGTTTAAGTTAAGCTTCTGGAAGCAGTATACAGGAACAGTGATAAACACACTTGAACTGCAGTTTCCTTAGATGGTTCATTTAATGGGCTCATAAATACAGTTGCTGCTTGTTTATTCTTTCATTAGTGGGATCTATTGTTTAACAAAGCCATCTTGTGAATTTGCAAGTATCTGTATTTCCCTTTGTAAAGGATTGTAGAAAACTTGGGTTCAGCTTAACTTCACACCAATATTCCTCAAGTTTGAGCTCATAATGCCAAATGATATCTTGAACTTGGAAGTGAAACTGGACATGTCCTCTTGTTGCCTTACTCTGAAGAAATCAGTCTGGAAGAAGGAAGCAGAAAAAGCCAAGGAGAGGTTTGTTGGGTCATTGATAGCCAGTTAATGGATGAGATCTGATACTCCATCATATATACACATGTATACATATATATGGAGAAACCCTGCATATTCACAGTTTGCATATTTGCATATTCAATTAGTCATGGTTGATATTGCAGTGAGTTGTGGGACCACAGGCATACACATAATGTCCTGGACCCTGGATTCTGCAGCTGGGAGGCACCAGAAAGCTCTTACTCTGTTTTAATGAGGTGCTACTGTGCGAGCCATGCTCCCAGGACTGCCGTCCAGACATAATTACTGGAGAATGTGTGGCTACGAGCGTGGAGTGTAATTGAATATTCATGGTTTGATATCTTCATAAATTGCATAACTTGCAGAACCAGACCCATCCCCTGCGACTTCTGGGGGTGCTCTGTACATCTTTATCTATCACGTGTATTGCTATCCATCTTCTTCATTTCTCTCTACTACATAATTTTAAATGAAGATAAATAATGTACAATTAATTTCCATGAATACAGGTATTTACAATTAATGTTAATGAACACATTTCTGCAATATGACATTTTCTTGTAAGCAGAATGAAACCTGCTGTGTGCGATTAAATGCTATGTTAATGAGAGGTGGGACTCACTTCACTTTGAAGGAAGGGTGAAGAAATTCTCCCATTTCTGCGTGAATGAGAACGCAACTTATTCTGAGGCAGACATTAATACATTAAGCTTTGGGGCCAACATATACAGCAAAAGCTCGTTCACACATTAAAGCTGAGTTAAAAATTGCTGTTCTTAAGGATGAACAGCAAACATAATATAATTAGAAGAAAAGTGAAGAAAAGAGAAGAAAAGTTTGTCTCTACTTCTTTGAATGAGGCTTTTGGTGTGTGAGCACTTCCTCTCATGGTTATTTATATGTGCCCAGTAGCACAAGGTCTGCTGCTCTTCTGTGCCTGGAAATTGTCTAGGTTTGAAAGTAAAAGTATGTCACATTTTAGGATAATCACTGACATTTTCATTTTTAGCTTCCACTCTTTCCTTTTTCCTTTATGGCCTCCAGATTTAATTTCTGTGTAAAAGGTCCTTGCATAGTATATTAAAGCTTTGATGTGAACTACTGCCATGCTTCCCAAGAGGCAGGTATCTCATTTCTCTTATGGGAATGAAAACAAAGCTATAGGCTCTCATGTTGCATCATGGGATAGAATAAAATAATAGAATCTTTAAGGCTGGAAAAGACCTCTAAATTCATTGAGTTCAACTGTCAACCCAGTACCACTATGTTCCTCACTAAACATATCCCCAGCTGTCAAAACCACCTGACTTTTGAACACTTTCAAGGATTGTGGCTCCACCACTCCCCTGGGTAGCCTGGCTCACTGCCTGACAATTTTTCAGTGAAGAAAATTTTCCTAATGTCTTATCTAAAACTCCACTGGTGCAACTGGAGAAGAGGAGGCTCAGAGGTGACGTAATTTCTGTTTACAACTACCTGAGGGGAGGTTGCAGCCAGGTGAGTGTGAATCTCTTCTGTCAGGCTGACAATACCAGAACGAGAAGACATGGCCTTAAGCTACGCCAGGGGAGGTTTAGACTTGATGTTAGGAAGGGGTTTTTCACAGAGAGAGTGATCTCTCAGTGGAATGGTCTGCCCAGGTTGGTGGTGGTGTTGCCAACCCTGGAGGTGTTTAAGAGAAGACTAGATGAGGAGCTCAGTGACATGGTCTAGATTGGGGGAGGCTTAGATGGATGGAGAGTGGTGCCCATGGTTCCACGCTTGTGGGCCTGATCCCTGGGTGGGCGTTCGCTTGAGAGTTGAACTAGATGATCCTGTGGGTCCCTTCCAACTCAGAATAACCTGTGAACCTGTGAACTTGGGGTCATTTAAGCTGAAGAAAGGTAGATTTAAATGAGATATTGGGAAGAAATTTACTATAAGCATGGCAAGGAACTGGCACAGGTTGAGGGTAGAAGGTGTCACTGCCCAGGGATGGAACAAGATGATCTTTAAAGTCCTTTTAAACTCACACCATTCTACCATTCTATTATAAGATTCCTCATATTCATTACCAAACATTATTTAGTACCTCCAAATACTTATATTTGAGTATTTGAGCTCTCATATTCCTGAATACCAGGAATGTGTTGCAAAACAAAGTTAAATTTCTCTAGGTATGTTTATTTTAGGGTTTTAACCCTCACAACGGCTAGACCAGTGGAAACTTCTCATGTTTTTTCTTTCTTTTAATTCTGCAAAACGATTTCTACAACTATTTTATAAATGCATTTTGAGAAGTCTACTTACATATCTGTCCGTATCCCTGGAGGTTTTTTTGCAATTTACTTTTAATACATACTCCTCAGTATATGCCTTACATGCAATGAAGACTGACTTAGTGAATTTCTGTAGTACTGTGAGGATTCTTTCTTCTTAAGGTGCTTTCTGTGCTTTCTGCTTAAGGTGCTTAAGTGTATATCTAACATACTGCATGTTCTGTAGCACGTGGTAGTACGTCATGTTACAGAGACATATGCCATTGAACTGGACGAACTGGAGTTGTTCAGCCTGGAGAAGAGAAGGGTTTGGGGAAATCTTTATTGTGGCCTTTCAGTACTGAAAGGGGGCTTATAAAAAAGATGGGGACAAACTTTTCAGCAGGGCCTGTAGTGAGAGGACAAGGACTAATGTTTTAAAACTAAAAGAGAGTAGATTTAGATTATATCTAAAGAAGAAATTTTTTAAGAAGTGTGGGGTTAAACACTAGCATAGGTTGCCCAGAGAGGTGGTACATGCCCCATCCCTGGAAACTTTCGAGACCTGATTGGACAGGGCTCTAAACAACCTCATCTAGTAGATGTCCCTGCTTATTGTATGGGGGTTGGACTTTAAAGGTTCCTTCCAATCCAAACTATCCATGATTCTGATTCTATGATCTTTAGAAAGTTTTTACAGAAGGTTTATAGCTAATGATTCAAAGTCTAGTCTACAGACAATGACAATAAGTACTGTTCTTGTCTGGCATGATTCAGCAGCAGACCTGAGAAAAAGCTCCAATCTTTCCATCAACATGTTTCTTTAAATTCCCTAGCTGTAAATTCCCTAGCTCTGTCCTAGTAATTGCTTTGTTGCCTGATTTTAGAAGACAGTTGACAAGTTTGATTTTAAAAAAACTCATTCTTACACAGCAAAGGATACTACAAAATCAGTTAATGATGAAAAATCTGTTTCCAAATTTAATAACAACTGCCTCCATCCAGATATGGGGCTTGACCCCTTTTTGCTGTTTTTTTGTCTTTCCAGGAAGTAATGGGAGAGGGAAGGGAAGGGAAGGGAAGGGAAGGGAAGGGAAGGNCAAAAATTTTGAGATCCAGTGGTGACTGGGGCCTTTAGAATCTATGTTCATTTAAATAGTAATAATTTCATACCAGTATTTATTCAGTTCCTATGGAATAGAATAGTGTGGAGGAGTAAAAAAAATGAGATTTTCCACTGGCTTTGCCCACATCTGGGGAATTCAAGTCAATGCTATGGGAGACCATTTGAGACAATTAGTTCTACTGGATTGTCCTAGCATAAAAGAAGGATTGAAGAAACAATAAGTGAACTCTTTACCCTGGTTACTTAAGAGTTCTGCCAGAATTCTGGCAGTTTGCAAGGGCAAACTTTGCACGTCCCAAGGAAAGGGCCATATGCAGTGTTTCTCTTCTGAAAATGCTAGATCTTGTAATCATCCCATGGGAGAGATTCCATTACTGACTGGTCATAATGGCTCTGAGCATTTGGATACTGGTATTTCCTCATTTTGGAAGAAGTCTGGGCATCTCCAAGAGTGTTCAAGGAAGAAGTCTTTTCACCTATGAAAAAATCACAGTGCAAACACAGTTTTCAAAGCTCTCTTTTGTTATGGCTGAAGGGTAATAATCCATCAAATGATCCTTTGAAGACTGACATCCAGTAAATTCATGACACAAGCTTCCCTACATGTTCTATGACACTGCAATGCCACACTTCTGTCTGTGTGACTTTTGGGCAATCTGGTGATTGGCTCATGCCACCCCAGATTTGTCATGCAAGACTAGACTTCTTTTTAAAATCTAGCTGGTATTTTCAACACCATTGTAGTGTCGATGTATTTTCCAGGAGCAAGAGCATCAGCAAAGCTGAGATGCATAAGCTTTGTAAAATAACAAAATCCTTGCACATTGATGGGGTAATATCAGGCTAACAAATGTCATCATTACTGAGAATCAAGAAAATTGAACCAGCGTTCAAGCATCTGTGTGAGGGTGGCATTACCTGACACAGAGAAAGCAAATTACCCATCTATCAGTGAGGAATCAGTCCAAAGACTATCTCTTTGGATATAATTTGCATAAGCTTCAACTCAGAAAGGGCAAAGGAAAAAGATTGTTTTATTAGAGAAAGACTGGGTTGTATTAATCTGAGAACTGCAGAGAATTCTTAAACACAGAACATCAATATGGCAGAAAGAATCAGAATCAGCTGAAAGCTTATTTAGTATAGAGAAAGGTTTGTCCTGCAAATGTAACTAAGCTAACTGGATTTTCTTTCTAACAAATTATGATCTATGTCTTTACCACGGTATGTTCATTTTAAGAAGAATCTTTTACAAGATGATGATAAGAGCTGATTGTTCAAACTTCAGTCCTTCTCTTGGTGGTTTCTGTGCAGTCTTTCTGCACCACACTTAAAAATGTAGACGTCCAAACACCTTTGCCTGTAGGAGAAATACTAAGCTTATATCACCTCAGAGTTTCTCTCAGGTTGTGTATTTCTCTCAAGTTAACCAACTTTTAAGTACCTTCATTCTCTGCCTTGTCCTGTGCCATGCAAATACTCCTCAACTAGTCTATGTTAACTGCCCCAGCACCTGAAGTGGAAGAGCCATTTCTGCAGAGATCTTAGTGAAAACTGTTCAGCTGATACAGATGTTTTGAATATCTCGTGAACTTGAAAGATTGAGAACATTGCCTTCTTCAGTTTTAACTCCTGTGTAGCTGAGTCTATATTTCACCATTTTATCCCTGTGCTGCAGCCTGTGCGTGAAGTTTAACTGTAGGGCACTATTTGCCTGGAGAAAGACTGGAGGAAGACATCTAGGATTTGCTAGCAAATACCTGATGATAGAGAAACCACAACTGCTTCAGATAATCAGCGTTGCTATGAAAAAATTGGGTGCAATCATAAAAATGACTATACTTGATGTAGTCTTCCTGCAGGATCAGAAGGCTCTTTAGTCATTGATATGTAGATCAGGCTCTTACAACATGGCTAAGGCCTCCCTGCCTAGATTATGCAGTGTCATAGGTTGGTATTGTAATGTGTGTGGTGAACACATTTTTGTATTTTGTATTCCATATTACTGTGTTCAAGTGGCGCGGTCTGTAGCCCCCCCCGTGATAATGGTAGATCCAAGAAAAATGGAAGAACACAATGCAGCAGGGGGTGACAGTTCCGACAAGTAGTGGCGGCAGCGGCGGCAACGGGTTCCTACATCTCAGCAGCCCAGCATGGCAAATCAGAGCTACTTTTCATTTTCCAGTTTTTTGTCTTGGGACTCTGAGGAACTGGACTTATCTCCCATGGACACATCCGAACTGAAAAAAAGAATCTCAACTACCTGTGTTGGAAGACTTCACATCTAGCCAGGAACAAGGTTCCGGTTCCCCCTTCCCTCCCCCCACCCCCCCGGTCTGGGGAAGGAAAAATATTGGACAGTGTCAGACTGACAACAACAGATTTATTTTTCTCTTGTTGTTCCTCAGCCCCCTGGAGGAGGATTTTTAGTTATAAATCTGTGTACTTCAATAAATAATTTTTTTCATTTTTTTCTTCACTTCCCTTTGAGGAAAGAGACCACTTTAATTGGAATTGGTGCGGAGGGAGGAATCATACTCCAAACCACAACATGCAGTTTTTCTGTGTTTCTTTTCTGTAAACAGTATAATTTTCTATTACATGTTACAACAGGCAGAGTACAGAACTACTGACATGTTTTCTTTTACTACTTATCATAGCAGCATCAGCTCTCTCTCATCCTTATTACTTCTGGTTTTATTCATAAAAAGAACTAGGTTCTCCCTTTTCTTCATTGACCTCCATGCATTCATGGAGACCTGGTTGCAGGTCTTCCACCTTATCAACCCTCTTCAAGATGCTGTTTTCCAAGTTTAGAGATACATTCATTTTTAGGTATGGTTCACATAACACAAATCCAGAAGAGTCCTTTCAGAAACACCTGCATTTGATGATGATGGCTTTTCACTGACATCTCTCTTGTCCATTAGCTACTAGTTTTAAACCATTTAATATGTGCACAAGTGATATTTTGAAGTGGATTTTCCATCTGATGTCAAAACCCTTAATAAATCTAAGTTCTTTGTCAGCTGCATAAATATAATAAAGTCAAATAAGAAAATAAAATTTGTTTCATGAGCTCTTCTTATAAAACTGTATTAACTGATGTTAATTATAGTACTACCTTTACTTTCCAATAATTGAATCCCATATCAACTTTAGGATTTCTCTGCTTGAGTGTAAAGTCAGATTAACTGGTATCTAGTTACCTAGATAATCCCCCTTTTCTCTTTGAATATCATGAAGAAGTAAATCTTAGTATGTACAAATGTGTATATAATAAGATATATTTTTAACAACCATCAGAATTTTTGAGATGTTGGACATTTCTTTTATAACTCCTGTCTGTAGGTCACTTCAGATTTAAATTATTTGAAAACTTCAGATATTTAACCAGTTGATTCCTCAGACTGGTGCCTGTAGACTGCTGTATTCTTTACCCAATATGACACCCAGCTCTTTTGATATATGAACGGCTTCTGTCAACTCCACCTGGCAGGCTGCTCTCAGATAACCTTTCCCTTTCTGCCTGGAAACATTGGTGGGAAGCCAGTCAGTGGGTAAGCTAAGCAGTTGACTTGCAGGTGGGACCAGTGTAAGCTCCTTGGATAATTTCCTAAAAAATCAGCTATCTGGAAAAAAATTGTTCTATTTTACAGAAGAGAAAACTTGGATCAAAAGATTAAATATCAATCAAACCTAATTTCTCACCAAATACAAATTTTTTTTTTCTGGTCAGGTAATGGCGCTTCTTTCATAAGAAGATAAAAAAAAAAAGAAAAATAAGAGGGAAACTCTTCTTTCACACCAAGAGCATAAAATGATAAAATATAATAAGAAGAAAAACTTAATCAAAAAGGGAATGTGTCTGCAATTGTGACCCTCTGCTGAAGCTGTAAGATGACAAATCCAGAGGGCCAGAACCCTGTCATTGACTTTGAGACTTATTTCACACATTTCTTGAAATTTTATCTACTTAATAGGCACTCTGTCAGGAGAAAAGAATTGACATTCATGCAATCTCTTTTTTTTCTGCAAAATCCATTAGCAAAAAATGGAAGGAAATGCTAGATTTCCGTAGGTAGCGATGATACAGCTGAAAGAACAACCATGACAAACAGAAGTCAGCTAAATAGCACAGTTTTACCAGTATAAAGTGATTGGAAATTCCTTTTGAAGAAGTTAAATAAATCCTCAATATTCTTGATCTGATTATATGCAATGCTTGAGGTTTCTGAAATGTGTTAAAAACTGAAACTCCAGGTTTTTTTTCTGAATACATATTCATGTGTTTTGTAAAGGAAGGAAACCTCATTAAATGTATTTTGGAGAATGTGAAATGGCAATAAATAAAATGATACAATAACTGAACAGCACAACAATAAACTGCTAAACTGAGAGTTTCTTACATGATTGATCCAGTACAATCTATGAGAAGAGTCCTGGCAGAGGACAGAGCTCTGAGGTTTACCTGAGGAAAGCTGTTGTGATTTACTTTTTTATGTTTGATGGAGAGAAAAAAACTTAGACTCCAGAAAGCCAGTCCAACATTTTTGTTTACTGATTGAATATTGCAATGAAAGATTTTCCTGCCATGCAGTTATCTCTTATTGCCAAACCAGTGCAGAAGACAAGAATATAACAAAGGGCAAAATAAATGGCACTGATGAGAGCTGGTAGGGAAAGACAAATATCAAAAAAAGTAATAACAATTATGTGCCAAAACAGGAGTCAAGAATTCAGGACCAGCTGAGAATAAATGAGAGAACAAAGAAAGTAAGGTAATGAAAAGGAGAGAATTATTGAAAGAATGATAAACACTGGGATGTATTGAAAATTCTGTCCAAGTGATCCTTAAACTCACACCATTGTTTTGAAGAACAACTGTGTAATAATTCTATGCCAGACACTGACAAACTTAATACTATACCTACCAGTGTGGGTTCATGGCACTGGGTGAATGACATGAGCTATTTCTGTATGTTGAGGACAAACACACACTTGAAAATTTTATTGAACATTCCAAGGACTGTGATTGGCTTTCTTTTCCTCTGTACTCTTTCTTACTGTGGCTGCAGACTGTACTGAGAAGATTCATTTGGGAATAAACAGCTCAGGTTTCCAGTGAGTGCCTAATGGTGCGTGTTGGCCATTAGTGACATCCTCCAGTAAATAGCTCAAGCGCTGGTTTAGCCAGTGGTGTCCTTTCTGTCTCAGGTTTGCTTCTTACCCATTTATTTGTTGAACTGGTGCTTCCATCCTCCTTCTCCCTTTGGAGGGAAGTTCTAAGTCCCAGTGAATTGAATCACATTCACTTTGCTGTCCCCATGCTGGATGCAAGGAATTTTTGTGTGTCTGTTTCTGTTACTGTGAAACTTGGCTCAGCAGATACATGTATTTTATTAGTCAGCTGCGTGGTATGTGCCCAGTATGCAGAACAGACCTTTGGCTGACTAGCACAGTCATGACCTATGTACAATATTCTGCAGATACAGTCTCTCCACCATCCTGATTTTAATTGTATGATAAGTCTATAATGATTTGATTTAGGGGGGTTTGTGTTGTTTTTTGGGTAGATTTTTTTTGTTGTTACTTTGTATGTGCAAGTGTGATTCAATCACAGAATCACAGAATCACAGAATCAGTAAGGTTGGAAAAGACCTTAGATATCACCATGTCCAACCCATCACCTATCACCTAATCTAATCTAGTCAAACATGTTACCTAACCTAACCTAACCTGTTGCCATCCTACTACCAACACACCATCCTACCTATAACACACTACCCTAATATTTAGGTCATGCCACCAAGTACATCATCCAACCTTTTCTTAAAGACCTCCAGGGACGGTGACTCCACCACCTCCCTGGGCAGCCCATTCCACTGAGAGATCACCCTCTCTGTGAGAAAGTTCCTTCTAATGTCGAGTCTAAATCTCCCCTGATGCAGTTTAAGACAATCCTTGTCTTAATGTTATTGGTTCTGAATATCTTTGATTTTAATGTTTACTTTATTAATTTTAAAATCTAACAATGAGGTAGGGCTGAATAGCAAGGAAAGCCCCTAGCTTCAAGAATGACCTTGTTTTGGAGAATTTGAGTATGTGTCAGTAAGACAAAATGTGCACTGAGCATATTCCCCAAAATCATATTCTCAATTTTCAGTGATGTAGTGAGTGCCTCTCACATGGGAGACCGGGGTTCAATTCCCCGCTGGGGAGGCAGTGGTGCCATTTAAGAGTTAGACTCGATGATCCTTGTGAGTCCCTTCCAACTCAGAATATTCTGTGATTCTGTGACCTCTCTAGCGTGAGAGAGGATAAACAATAGGTCTGAATATCAAATAATGTGAGGACTTAAAGGTTGTACCATGGTATCCAGCCAATTTGGTGTATTCTGTATAAATATACCTCAGGCCTCTCAAATTTTTGCTGTCAAACAGTGAAACAGCTCCTGTAGTTCTTGAAGGGCAGGTGATCATGCAATCAGAGAATCCCAGAAATGTCATTGGAAATGGCTTCTGGAGGTCTCAAGCCAACCATACTGCTCAAGGCAAGACCAGGTAAGAGCAGTCTGCTCTGGGCTCTTTGTACACTTTGTACTTCTACAGGGATAGACACTTTCTTCTCCCCTCTTTGGGCCATTTTCATAAATGCAACCATGCTCAAGATGAGTTGTTGGGGTTTTTTGATAGTTTTTTGTCCCTAGTAGCTAATCTGCGTTTTGTATGCTGCAGCTTGTGTTCAGTGTCTTTTGCGCTATTGCTATACTTGTCTGGGAAACAAGAAAAGCTCCGCTGAAGCTACACCCTCTCATTAGGTAGCTGTAGCACTCTGCAATAAGACAGCAGAAAGATTCTCTATGAGTCTTCTCCAGCCTGAATAAACGCACCTCCTGCAATTTCTCCTCTATTTCATTTGTTCAGGCTTCCTGTCTGTCTTCATGGTCCTGAGCTGGACTTGCTGAACCTCTATGTTGATGTCAATTGTCTTTGATGTTTGTAGGCAATTGGCACAGGCATGGGAAGGTAATATGGCACTGATATCACCAAAATCTCCATGGGCATGGTGTGGTTCAAAAAAAACATGCTGGTTGTAATTGGGCAGGTATGTCAAAAATTTATTCCAGAGAAATAGAAAATACTTGACTGCTGAAAGGGCGAAACTGTGTTATATGCAAAATCACAGAAATTTTCTCTCCCTCACCTGAAGCATGTCCTGAAGGAACATTCCATGAAGGGTAGGAATGAATTTGTAGCCATCAAAACCTGGTGGTTTGAAGCATTGCCTGAAGGCAGAATTATTAATCAGTTATATTTTAATGACCTCCAGTGATTTTTCAAAACCATATTTTTTTACTTGTTCTCTTTACTAGTAATTTTTAGTAGTTCTGGCACGTGGTTATTTTCTGCCTGTTGATCTAGACAGGGAAACTCATATGGGATGGTCAATGCAAAAGAAATGTTCCCTCCCTCCTTCCAGAATCTCTATTCAAAGGAACTCTATCAATCTGCTTTAGTCTCCATGTACTCCCAATTATACTTCATGTTTTCTGGTTTTGTCTACTTGTGTGCATCAATTGTTTTCTCCCTGCTGTGTTTTAGTTGAAAAAACCTTAACAAATGCGTTTTCAAACTGAACAGAAATTATGCTCTTCCTAAAACTCCTTAGAAATAAAAATATTAAGGCAAACACACATCTGCTTTAGAATAAAAACAAATCCTCCAGTCAATGTTTGACCTGTTGTCAAAGCAATTACCATACTAACAGTAAAGTCAGGTAACAAACTGATTTTTAAGGCAACTAGATAAGACAAATCAGCTTTTGAAAACTTTGATCTAATTATTTCTTTCAAAATATTTTAATTTATATGTCACTAATTTATGATAATTTAAATTAAATATATGATGAAAACAGGCAATTAAAGCAAACACTTATTTCAGTCTAAATGAGTTTTAAATCCTATATTACTTTGTTGCAAAGTCTTCCAGGTGAAAGACTGAATTTGGAGTTTTGTCCATTGGATAGTTACTGCTGAACAGGAATGATCCTTCTGCTACCCAATGGTAGCTGTAGACATTTGCCATTACAGTGAACCCCCGTTACTCGTGGGCTGTTGGGTCTGGTCCACCTCCCGCGAGTTGTGAAATCCGCAAAGATAGCAAACCCACTACGTAGTCGAGTACGCCACGCCCATAGCCAAGTCCCCTCCCCTAATAAGGTTGGGAAGAGGGTGGGTCCTGGGAGCGGGGCTTGTTTCAGATGTCTGGCTGTGCTCCACTGAGGCAGGCAAGAGACAAGAACGGCACTGGTGCAGGGGGTGGGGCTTGCCACGTCCCAGCGGCAAGCGAGAGGGATGGGGGTGCGTCGCAAGCCGCGGCAAGCGAGCGAGTGGGACAGGGGTGCGCCACAAGCTGCAGCAAGCAAGCGGGACAGGGGCGTACCGCAGTGAGAGTGCGAGCAGGACGGGGGCGCACCGCAAGCTGCAGTGAGCACTCGAGCGGGTCAGGGTTGCACCGCGACCCCTGCTAGCAGGGCGAGGGGCAGCAGGGACGGGGCTGGCTGTGCAAGCAGAGAGGCGGGGGGGCAGAGCCGGCACCGCGAGCGGCGGAGCTGGGGGCCATCAGACTGAGGTCGCGGTAGCTTCTGCACGTGCGCCGAAGTTGCGCATCTCGCGGAAAAATCACCAGCAAATTCTGAAGCTTGCAAATAGTGAAACGCTATTCTAAAAATGTTGAGGGATTGCTGAAAAAGGATCATATATTTTTGTCTAATTTTGCTATACAGAAATAACCTGGTAGATAGGGCCCAATTTTATTAATGGCTTTGATCATTTCAGGGCTTCAGTGTCTAATTGCTGAAACCACCAAGGTTTCAGGTACATACCTAAATGTAGTCCATTCTGATAAGTTTTTTTAATACTGTATGCAAAATCCATACTGAAGATAAGACTTATCTTAGGATGAATGCTTTCTGCACAAGGATGGGGAGTGACAGTTCAGTCAGTATTTAATGATTTAGAAAACTCACATTAAGAAAGGCTTTCACCTATGTAGTCGGCAGATGAAAACTGGGATGCAAATTCCTTCAGAGAGAAGATTTACTGGAACCTGTGCCTGTCTTATCCAGGATGAATGAATTGACTCCTGATTAAGAAAAGAAATTTGGCCTGATTCCTGACTTTTAAAGCAATTCTGCTTACGTGTCGTGGTTTGACCCTGGCTGGATGCCAGAGACCCACCCCAACTTCTCATGAAGGAGAAAACTAAAAAAAAACAAACTGGAAAATAAAACTGGAAAATAAAATAAAACTGGTCACAGGCAAAAGAAGCAAGGCAAAACTATAAATAAAGAACATAAAGGGTTTATTTTCTAACTAACAAGCTCAGAACTGCAAGGGAAGCATCATTTAGAAGGCAACCTTTCTCCCCCCACCCCTCCTTCTCTTACAATAGATGTAATATTCCCTTTTCCACCAGGAGAAAAAGGGGGAACATA